>RJWT010011583.1:0-23150 GCA_004365215.1 Cuniculus paca
GCTTCCCAGGGGACACACTGCAATGTCTGGAGACATACTTGGTTGTCACAGTTGGGAGAAGGGTGCTACACTCTAGTGGGCAGAGGTCAGGGATGCTGCTAAACAAACATCCTACAATGTACAGGACATAGCTTTCCAAAACAAAGAATAATCTAGCCTTAGCGGTGCGTGGTGGCGCACGCCTGTAATCCCAGCACTTACTTGGGAGGCTGAGGCTGGAGGATCGTGGCAAGTTCTAGACCAGCTTGGGCTACAAAGGGAGCACATGGCCAGCCTGTACTGAATAACAAGGCCTTGTCTCAAAATAAATAAATGAATGAATAAATAAATAAATAAATAATCTATCCTTTAAAAAAAATAGTCTCTGTTGTGAAACCTTGGTCTTAAGAGAACAGAACTGTGTGTCTGTACTGGGTAGTCATGAGTAAATCACTGAAAGACTTGGCCACGAACATGTACTAGTGAAGAACAAAAAGTTTTGTTCAGTTTGAGAGAAACACTAGCCTTATCAATTAATCCCATCATTTCTTGGCATGCCATAAGAAGCACTTTTTGAAAACTCTCATGGCTAATCTCAAATAGTTCATGTTTCTGCTACTCAACAATAATCCTTTAGAAAACATTCCCTGGGGAGTTGTTTGGACTGTCTTTTATACCTGTTTCTCATCCTAAAGACAGTCTAAAGTATTATGTATATTTTATTTATTTATTACGTACAGTATCCAAACTTTTTTCTTTTTTCTTTTTGTGGCACTGGGGATTGAACTCACGACCTTGCGCTTGCCAGGCAGGTGCTTAGACCGCTGAGCTAGATCCCCAGCCCTGTTTTTGAGACAGGGTCTCACTATGCCGTTCAGGCTGGCCTTGAGCTCACTTTGTAGCCCAGGCTGGTCTCAAACTCACAATGATCCGCCTGTCTTAGCCTCCCGAGTGCTGGGATTACAGGCGTGAGCCACCACGCCCGGCTCTATATCCAAACTTTTTTCCGAACTTTTTGTTTTGGTCTTGTTGAGACAGTTTCACTATGCAGTTCAGACTGGCCTTGAACTCACTATGTAGCCCAGGCTGAACTCGAGTCAAGCTCACCGCAATTCTCCAGCCTCAGCCTCCCAAGTGCTGGGATACAGTCATGTGCCACATACATGTATTGATTTCTTAATTGGCACTGTGCTATGTATCTTTCCATTTCTTTCCTTCTTTTTTTTTTTTTGCCATTTTTTTTTGAGACAGGGTCTCACTATGCCCTTCAGGCTGGACTTGAGCTCACTTTGTAGCTCAGGCTGGTCTCGAACTCGAAATGATCTTCCTGCCTCCACCTCCCAAGTGCTGGGATTATAGGTGTGTGCCACCAGGCCCAGCCTCTTTCTGTTTGTTATTTTTCTCAGTATTATACTTTTGGGGTTCACCCAAGTTGTTACAATACACCTAATATGTTGCTTTAAAGTGTAACATAGTTTAATTATATGCATCTGTTACACTTTATCTACTTATTTTCTCAAGAGATAGATATCCAGATTGCCTCCAGATCCGCATACAATGTTACAAGTCACACTTAAATGAATACCCTCTTAGGACCCTCATTAAGTATCACAGGCAGGTGTTAGACCAGCTAAGCAATGCCATCCCCAATGCTGCATCAGTATTCAAACCACACGGGTGCACAAAGGCTCCTGTGCCTCTGATCCTGTCAGCACTTGCCACTGTTCGGCTTCCTAATTCTAATGGTCTAGTAGGTATACAGTGATACCTTATTGCTGTTTCAATGTGCATTTCTCTAATTATCAATGACTCCAAGAATCTCTTCTCATGCTCAATAGCCTTTAGGGTTTCCTCTCCTGTAAACCGCTTGTGACTTCTGTCTATTTTTCTATTAGAGATATTATCTTTTGTTGATTTGTAGGAATTCTTTTGTGTAGTCTACATGTTACTCTTTTGTCACGTTTAATCACTACTAATCACTTCTCTAGTCAGTCATCAATTAACTTTGCCTTAATTTTTAATTAACTTACTTAGGTTTTTTAAGACACAGTCTCACTATGTAGTGCAAGGTGGCCTTGAACTCACTATGTGGCCCTGACTGGCCTCAAACTCACAGCAATCCTCCTGCCTCAGCCTCCCAAGTGCTGGGATTATGGGCATGTGCCTCCACACCTGGCTGCCTTAATTTTAATATAATCAAATGTATCAAATCTTTCTTGTTTGTCCTCCTTGCTTTTGTTATCTTATTAACTACATAAATCTTATCTTTCATAATTAATCTTCAATATACAGTAAAATCTTAGGTTGCTTGTAACCTGTTCTGCAATTGTTCTGCAAGACAGGCAAACATTTCTAATAAATTTTAACTTGATAAATGAATGATGTCTTGCAATACAAGCAGTATGTGCCACCAAATGTCACATGATCACATTTGAGCCAATGGTTCTTCCCCTCCCCCCACTCACTGGCTGCAGAACTGTGGAAGATTGTTTCCCAATAGCAAAAGGTTAGGAAGAGCTCCTCTGCAGAGCAGGAGAAGAAAAAGGTGGAGGAATCCCTCACCTCAAGTGAGATTAGGGAAATGTGTAAAATGTGGGAAACAGCACAAAATTTTGTAGAAAAGCACCACCCAAATAAGGCTGTAGCACTGTGAGCAACCATGCAATGTCACATTTCTGCCAATTCCTCAAAAAGAGTCAGAAACAAGTGTCATTGGATAGGACCCTTGTTAAAAGTACACGAAAAGAAAAAGATCCCACTGCAATAGACAGCAATGATTCCATTAGTGATAGTGAAAGTCATCCTACACAATCTCCCTCATACCAGCCATGAAAGTTTTCAAAGGTAAGTGCAGGTTAATTTATTATTCTTTATATTTTGTATATTCTTTACTATTTTATATTATATTGCAGTATATAATATATAATTATATATAAGTGCTAATGATCGAATCTAGGGCCTCATGCATGCCAGCCAAGTGCTCAATCACTAAATGTAGCTCATTAGGACTGAGCTACACCCCAGTCCTAATCTTGTCATAAATCTCTTTTGTACTTCGTACTATGAGGGTATCTAGTTTTAATTTTTTCATATAGTGAGCTAGTTTTCTCAACACAGTCCATTAACAAAGAATACCTTCTTCATTGATGAGTAGTTTCACCTTTCTTGTATCTTAAGTTCCCATTATACATGGTTCTGTCTCTGAGATCCTCATTCTATCCCACTGATCTGTCTATCCACATGACATACCTCAATATTTGGTAAGGTGAAGTCGCCATCTTGTTAACTGCTTTTTTCTTGCCTTATTTCAGAACTTTAGGTAGAGAAAAAAATGAAAATAAAAACTTACAGAAGAATGTTCATAGCACCACTATCCACAACTGCCAAACGAGGGAAACAACACAAGTGTTCATCAACTGATGAATGGAAAAACAAGATGTGGTATACCCAGACAATAGACTATTACCCAGCCACAAAAAGAAAAGTAGTATTGATAGCTATAACATGGAAGAAGCCTGAAACACACTGTGAAATAAGCTAGACACAAAAAGCCCACATATTTGAGGCCGGGGATTTAGCTCAGTGTTACAACACCTGCCTGACAAGTGCGAGGTCCTGAGTTGGATTCCTGGTTTAAAAAAAAAAAAAGCCACATATTTTATGATGCAATTTATGGAAATATCCAGCATAGGCAAATACATAGAAGGTACATCACTGGGTACAGATAGTAGCAGTGTTTACACAACATTTTAAGTATAGTAAAGGGCACTAAATTATATACTTTAAAACGGTGAACTTTGTTATGGGAAATTTACCTCAATAATAAAATTCTACCTCTCTTCTACACAAAGTAGTACCTTAAGATAGGACTGCTTTTATACTACTACTAGCTTTAGAGTATACAAAACACTTTGAAGAAAACAATGAATCAACAAATAGAAGAGTTGGTTGTTTGAAACATCAAATTTAATTGATAAATCCTTAGCCAACCTTATTTTAAAAAAAAAGGAGAGAGAAGACTCAAATCCATGCAATTAGGAATGAAAAGGGTGAAATCACAATGGATCCTGCAGAAATATAGATGACCAATACCTACTGTGAGAACCTATATTCTAGTACAATGGAAAACTCAGAAAAAATGGACAGATTCCTAGCTATGTATGAATTATGAAAGCTAAATCAAAGAGCTGGGGACTTAGCTCAATGGTGTAAGTGCCTGCCTGGAAAGATTGAGGTTGTGAGTTCGATCCTTGGTGCGGAAAAGAAGAAGGAAAACAAAAAAACAAACAAACAAAAAAACGGGAAAGCTACATCAAGAAGATATAAAAATTCTAAATGAACCAGTATTAGTTAATGAAATTGAACATGTAATTAAAAACCTACCAACAAAGAAAAGCCCAGGTCCTGATAGATTCATTACTGAATTCTACAATTTAGAGAAAATCCTGTTCTCAAACTAACCCTGTTACTTCTCAAACTCTTTAATGAAATTGAAAGGGGAGTAATACTCCCAAATTCATTCCTGGGAGCAAGCACTACCCTGACACCAAAACCAGAGAAGGATCCAACCAAAAAAGAAAACTGAAGGCCAATCTCCCTAATGAACATACACACAAAAATCCTCAAGAATATACTGGCACAGGCCGGGGATTTAGCTCAGCGGCATAAGCGCCTGCCGACAAGCGCGAGGTCGTGAGTTTGCTCCCCGGTACAAAAAAAAAAAAAAACGAATATACTGGCAAACAGAATACAGCAAATCAAGAAGATTATTCACCATGACCAAGTAAGATTCATTCCAGGGATGCAGGGATGGTTTAACATATGCAGATGAATAAATGTATGTAATATACCATATTAACACAGCCGAAGACAAACACCACATGATCATCTCAATAGATGCAGAAAAAGCATCTGACAAAGTCCAACAATCATTCATGATAAAAACCCCAAAGAAAATTGAACTAGAAGGTCTTTATCTCAATCTGATAAAAACCATCTATGAAAAAATCAAATGGACAAAAACTGAAAACTTTCACTCTAAAATCAGGAACAAGACAAGGATATCCACTATTACCACTCTTACACAATACAGTTCTGGAAATTTTAGCCAGAGCAGGTAGATAAGAGAAAGCAATGAAAGGAATAAAGACAGGAAAGGAAGAAGTTATATTATCATTATTCATGGATGATGATATTCTACACAGAAGACCCCAAAACTCTGCCAAAAGACTTGCTAGATTTTATAGAAAAATTCAGTAGTGTAGCTAGATAGAAACTCAACACGCAAAAATCCATAGCCTTCCTGTACACCTATAATAAACTCACTGAGAGAGCAATTAGGGAAACAACACCTTTCATAATAGCATCCAAAAAATGAAATACTTAGGAATCAATCTAATGAAGAAAGTAGAAGACCTCTACATCAAAAACTACAGTACTCTGAAAAAGGAGATTGAAGAAGGTATTAGAAAATGGAAAGAGGGGCCAGGGATATAGCTCAGCAGCAAAGTGACTGCCTGGCAAGCATGAGGTCATAATTTCAATCCCCGGTACCAAAAAAAAAAAAAAAAAAAAAAAAAAAAAAAAAAAAAAAAAAAAAAAAAAAAAAAAAAAAGGAAAGATATCCCTTGCTCTTGGGTAGGAAGAGCCAATATAGTGAAAATGGCCATGCTCCATACTTCCAAAATTGTTATACAGATTTAGTGCAATTCCAATCAAAATTCCAACACCATATCTCACAGAATTAGAGAAAACAATTCTAAAATTCATCTGGAACCAGAAGAGACCTAGAATAGCAAAGGCAATTCTGGGGAACCAAGGCAAGGTAGGGGGCAACACAATCCCTGGCTTGAAACTATACCACAAAGCTACCATGATAAAAACAGCATGGAACTGGCACAAAGACCTGAGGATCAATGGAACAGATTAGAAGATGCAGAAACAATTCCAGACACATTAAGCCACCTTATCTTTGACAAAGGGGCCAAACACATTCACTGGAAGAAATATAGCCTTTTTAATAAATGGTGCTAGAAAAACTGGCTCTCCATCAAAGATTAAAATTAGACCCATATTTTTCACCATGCACTAAACTAAAATTGAAATGGATCAAAGATTGAAATATTAAAACAAACATTAAATCTGCTGGAAAACAGAACAGGTAGAACTCTTAAAGACACTGGTGTAAGCAAAGACTTTATGAACAAAACCCCAACTGCACAGGGACAAAGAATCAACAACTGGGATCTCATCTTATTAAAAAGCTTTTGCACAACAAATGAAACCACCAAGAGTGAAAAGACAACCCACAGTGGGGGAAAAAATGTTTGCTAGCTGTTATTCAGACAAAGGATTACTATCTAGAATTTATAAAGAACTCAAAAAGTTAGACATCCCCAATTTAAAGACCCAATCCACAAATGGACATCTGAGATGAAAAAATACTTCTCAGAAGAAAAAGTAGAAATAGCAAATATATGAAAAAATGTTCAACATCACTAGTCATTTGAGAGATGCAAATTAAAACAATGCTGAGATTCCATCTCACCCAGAAAGAACCGCTATCATCAAGAAATCAACCAACAAGTGCTGGCAGGGTTGTGAGGAAAAAGAAGCCCTGCTCCACTATTGATGGGAGTGCAGACTGGTGCAACCACTGTGGAAATCAGTGTGGAGATTTCTCAAAAAGCTAGGACTAGAGGTTCCATTTGACCTGGCTATTCCCATTCTGGGTGTCTTCCCAAAAGAATTAAAAGCATCATACCACAGCAATATGTGCACACTCATGTTTACAGCTGCACAGTCTGTAACAGCCAAATCTTGGAAACAACCCAAATGCCCATCACAACTGGTAAATGAATAAAGATGTGGTTCTTTAATACAATGGAGTGCTACTATGCCATAAAGAATGATAAGCCTGAGACAGTTCTAGATAAATGGTTGCACCTTGAGACCACAATGTAAGTGAAATAAACCAGACACACATGTGTGAGTACCACATTGTTTCTCTGGTGTGAGAAATCAAAAGTGTTAATAAGAGCCGGGCGTGGTGGCTCACGCCTGTAATCCCAGCACTCGGGAGGCTGAGCCAGGAGGATCGTTGTGAGTTCGAGACCAGCCTGGGCTACAAAGTGAGCTCAAGGCCAGCCTGAACAACATAGTGAGACCCTGTCTCAAAAAGACAAGGGCCAGGGATCTAACTCAGTGGCCTAAGCGCCTGCCTGGCAAGTGCAAGGTCATGAGTTTGATCCCCAGTGCCACCAAAAAAAAAAAAAAAAAAGTGTTAATAAGGACCGAAGTGTATAACAGATACTGTGAAATACAAAAAAAAATGTTCAAATGGGGAGGGAAACAAGGATGGAGGAGAGAAGGGACAAGAAAAAATAGAAAAAATGGAAACGAAGCATTTGTAGATAAGGAGGGGAACAGGGGTTGAAGGGAGGGGAAGCAAATGGCAAAAAAGCAAGCTATATTATGTATGGGCACAAATTCCCTATGATGAATGTTATCATTATACACACCTAAAATGTACTGGGGCCAGGGATATAGCTCAGCGGCACAGAGCCTGCCTGGCAAGTATGAGGTCCTGAGTTCAATTCCCAGTACCAAAAACAAATAAATAAAAATAGAATGCACCAAAAATTTAAAGAATACACACACACAAAAGCACTTTGCCATACAATCTTAAATAATCTTCATAACATGAGGTAAGCATCAATACCCCACATTAACGACAGGAAAAACTGAGGCTCAGAGATAGATAAGTCTTCTAGGTAGAAAGCAGTCTTGTTGCTGGCTAATGCAGGCCTCCATTTTTTTTGTTCTGCCTTCAAGGTCAGAGAGCTCCAACTTCTAGTAAGTTTGAAAAAGGCTAGGAGATGCAATTATACACAGGACTCTTGGGCAATTTTTCTTCTTCCACAGTTAGCACTTTGTATTCTACAGTTAGCGTATGTTCTTGCCAGTTGAGTTCAGCATGTTTACAGGGTACAGGAAGCAATGACATGACAGTGCATGTTCCTGTACAGCTGCCTCATTAACTTCCATTCACGCTTCCACTTCAGGATTAACTAGCAAATGTCAGGGGTTTCCTAACAGTCTCCTACTAAATCCTACAGTTCCTGAGGAGGAAACAAAGGAAACAGGGTTCCCCAAAACCTTGTAACAAGTAGAACAGCCTTTTAGCTGCTTTCCATATTGGGGAGTTATTCCTTAAGATACTGTTTAAGGAAAAGATTTTAAAGCTTAAAAAAAGCAGTTAATAAAACCACTGTGTACATACATGCATACTCACTTTCTTCAGAGTAGGTTTGTAAAACTTTTTGTAGACTAACAAACATTATATAATTAAGAATGTTTCTAAATACAAGCGTAAGCCAGGCATGTAATCCCAGCACTTGGCTAAGGGAGGAGGATCACCTTGAGTTTGAGGCCATCCTGGGTTACACAGTGAGACCCTGTCTCAAAATTAAGACAAAATAAATACTAGCATAGAAATGCCTATATGTCTATCGACAGATGAATGGATAAAGAAAATGTGGTATTTGTACACAATGGAGTACTACTCTGCCATAAAGAAAAGTTGTAGGAAAATGGGTGCACCTTGAAACCATAATGTAAAGTGAAATAAATCAGATATGCAAGCTTAAGTACTGCATGATTTCTCTTACTTGAGAAACCCAAAATATAAATAAAGAGCAAAATAAAAAAATAATAGGAAGTAGGGAGATAGATCTTTTTCAAATGGGAACAGGATCAAGAGATAGAAAGGGGAGCTGAGGATACAGCTCGGGGTACAGTGCCTGCCTGACAAACACAAGGTCCTGAGTTTGATTCCCAGCACCAAAAAAAAAAAAAAAAGAAAAGAAAAGAAAAAAAAAGAAAGAAAAAGAAATGGGAAGGAAGTGAAGGCAAAGGGAATAAACAAAGGAATTAAAATGTGATGTGTTATGTACACATACCAACTCCACATAAGGAAGGTAAACATTATGTACTATACACACGTACTCATGGGCACTCCAAACACTGTGACCTGAAGGTAATAGATGTCCCTATTTCATTTATTTATTTTTGGTTTTTTGAGACAGGGTCTTCCTACACAGTTCAGGCTGGCCTTAAACTTTAGTCTATGTAGCCAAGGCTGACCTCAAACTTGCAGCAATTCTCCTGCCTCAATCTCCTAAATGCTGGGATTACAGGCACTTGATATCACAGCCAGCTAGATGTCCCTACTAATACCACATGCCAAAACTTGAGCTAGCTATAAGCCAGTGTTGTCTGGAACTTGTCCCAGCTCAAGGACAAAGATTAGCTTCTCTTTCTCCTATGCTCCAGGCTATACCTTGGTTCTCCTGATGACAAACATTTCCACAGACAACATATGGCACAGTTCAAAATCTGACATATGAAACACAAGACCTGGGTTGAAATCTTAGTCTAACTTGTTGGTATGGCTAACACTCATGCTATGAGAATTGAGGTACTGGGCTCAACTCATGCCTCAACCCTCTGGGCCTCAGTGTCTTCATCTAACATTGTATTTACTTCATAGACCAGTGGTGACAAACCTCTGGCATGCATGCCACAGCAGGTTGTTTGCCTCACTGAAAACTTTAAAAGGCTTGGCATCACTGTCATAGGCTATTAAATAGATTAAGAGTACAGTATACAGTAGTTCCCATCATGCAGGTTACAGACCCCTTGGTAAAGCTGACCAAATTATAAGAGGCCTGAGTAAGTATATACTAGATAAAAAGGATCATTTAGGGATTAAGACTGAAAGCCATGGAGTAAAATTAAGTGGGTTCAAGTAATAGCTTTATCACTTGTACAAATTACTTAGCCTTTCTATGTCTCAGTTCCTCATCTGTAATTCAGGAAAATAAAATCTTATGAGGTTGCATTGAGGTTCAAGTGAGTCTATATATGTGAAATGTTTAAAACATTAAGAACTGGTCCTGGAAAGAGAACCAAGAAGAAACCAACCCCTTCCTATGAGCCAACAGTGGTAGTAGGCCTGGCTAACCACTTCCTGTGAGCCAGCAGCAGCCATGCATCCCGGGAAGAGAACCAAGAAGCAGCCAACTCCTTCCTGTGAGCCAGCGGCGGTTGTGGACTGGGCCAACTCCTTCCTGTGAGCCAGCTGGCACACAGGCTGGGAGACAAGAAGTGCTGAGCAGCCCCTGCCCCCACCAAGCAACTGGGTGATTCAGAGAAACAGCCTGAGATGATAGCCACTGAAGTAAAAAAACAACTTAATGCCTGTATTGTTTTATTGACTTTGCAGACCTAAAAGCCGATAGTCTGAGCATTTAGAGGATAATAATATGCAATATAGTAACTATGAGGGATCTCCTTCTGAAGGTGATAGCCATTGTTAATTCCCTATTATCTTGTTTTAAAGTCCTGTATCAATTTCATTGTTTTGTTTGGTTTGGTTTTATTCCGATTTGTTTTGTTTGATTTTATTACATCTGAAGGAATGGGAAGCTATTTCGAAGACAAGATATATTATGGTAGCCATTGTTGATTTCCTGTGATCTTGTTTTGAAGTCCTGTATCACTTTTATTGTTTCATTTTGATTGGTTTTATTCTGTTCTGTTTGATTTCTAGTATGTCTGATGGTATGGGCAGCTATTTTGAAGATAACAAGATATATTATGGTAGCCATTGTTGATTTCCTATTACCTTGTTTTGAAGTCCTATATCACTTTCACTGTTTTATTTTGATTGTATTTATTCTGGTTTTTGTTGTTGTTGTTGGTTTTATTTTCTTTAAAAATAAAAAAAAAGGAATATAAAAAAACGAAATAAAATAAAATAAAAAATACATTTAAAAAATTAAGAACCAAATAAATGTTAAGTAATGTTACTAAAATGTGTCCCTGTCACCATCTTTATAGTTCAGACACAGCAGTCAAGGGCAGGGTTCCCTGGTTGCGCTTGGAAACATGTATCTGTTATTCTTTCAAAGCAAAACTATTATTTTATGGGTGTCCATTACACTTTTATGTTTTAAAAGCACTGTTATTCTTGAAAAGGCAAAAAACTTCTAAGATAATAGTTTGAAAGGAAACTAGTATATTGCTTACCTTGTCCTAAAGCAGAGTACTTAAAGTCTGTGATTTGATTCTTTTTAAATTTATTGAGGTTTTTGTGGCCCTAATATACAGTGTATCCTGCAGAATGTCCCATGTATACTTGGGAAGAATATATATTCTGCTGTTGTTGGGTAGCGTATTCTTTGTATGTCTGTTAAGCCTAATTGATTTGCAGTGTTGTTCAAGTCCTCTACTACTTTAACAATCTTCTGTCTGGTTGTCTACCCATTATTGAAAGTGGGGTACCAAAATCTCCAACTATTATTTATAGGACTACTTTTACCTTCAATTTTGTAAAACTGTCTTCACATGATATAGGTCTCCTTTGTTAGTCACATATATAACTGTTACATCTTTTTGGGGTATTGAACTTTAATCAATGTATACTATACTTTGTCTCTTATAACCTTTTTAAATTGAAGTCAATACCCACCCTACCTTTCTTATGGTTGTCATTTGCACGAAATAATTTTTGTGTACTTTTATTTCCTTTGTGTCTTTATATCTGAGGCTCCTGTACCTAGCTTATCAATATATTAAGGGGAAGGAGTTAAAATCCAATCTGCTAATCTGCTCTCTAGAGATTGGGTTTTTTTTTTGGCACCGGGGATCGAACTCATGACCTCACACTTGCCAGGCAGGTGCTTGTGCCACTCAGCTAAATCACCAGCCTAATCTGCTCTTTACTAGGATAATTTAACCAAATTATATTTGCATTTAATTACTGATAAGGAAGAATTTATTTGTGCCACTTAGCTATTTGGTTATCATTTACTGTTTTTCTCATTTCTTCTACTACAACTTTACTGGTTTTGTTTTTGCAGTAGTACAGATTAGTGGGATCTACCTCCTATTTGTAAGACTACTTACAGGTTTAGTTTTCCTAATCAAGTGATCTTCCCCCAACTAACTGAACAGTTTCTGATGAATATCTACTTCATGAATCTGTTCCATGATTTTTAAATGGGTGCACCTTTTTTTCTGGCTATGAAAATCATCTCACATTCTATCTTTATTTTCATCCATTGCATAATTCACCATTAAGACAGACACATACACACATATGCACGCACTCACAGACATCCCACTATTCACCATACCACATGAAAAGTTCATTGCTGTTTTTCTCTGCCTACGTGTGGCCCAGCATTACGCTAGGCCCTGGAATACTTTGGGTCTCTTGATAACTGACAAAGAAGTGAGAGGCAAAGTGACTTACATTGTAGGAGCGGGGATGCCTTTGCTTCCACTGCACCAAGAGCAGTTGAGCCACCACCAAGGTTGCGATGAGGATGAGGACCATTTCAGCATGCATGGCTTCATGGCCACGATGTTTGGCATGCATGCGTGCATGTTCAACCCTGAAAGCCAAACAGAAGGGATAGGCCAGGTCAGGGATGGTGTGGTGGTAAAGGGGAAGCATTTCCCAGGAATATCCTACCAATCTGTGGCTCAAAATAAGCTCCTGTGCTTCAAAACCGAAGGGTACCATTCATGCAAATTAGGGGCTAGAAGGACACATGTCCTACATGACCAGCATTTGGGGACAGAATAGAGGCTCTATGGACCCAGCAACAAAACTCCCTTATGGGGATTAGAGGTGGGTGGTCTATTCTTGTCCTTCATAACAGAAACCTCTAATGCCCTTCTTATAGCAAGAAGGAAAAATCTGTGTCATTGCTCATTCAGTCCTATTTCGACCTGTCACTGGAAGAAGAAAGTAATCAGAGAGCTTATAGCCATAAAGCCATAGACTCTTAGTCTACAGTATTTATGACACCAATAAAGGGTAACAGTGCAAAGCTGTACTGATTCCAGAGTGAATTTTTACTTTATTCATCCTACCCTCTGCCAGAGAGATCTTAAAAATGGTTAAAATCTGAAAAATCAACTTTATTCTAATACAACAGTGACTTCATCAGCATCTATAAATAAATACTGTAGTCTCCTCAAGGGCTCAAGGAAGTTCAGTAATTAGGCAATGTACGTGAATGCTTTTTATAAATCTAAGGCTGGCATTCTCTGGTCTTAAAGACTGGCAGCTAGTGATTCAGTTGGTCAATACGGCCAAAATCTTCCTCCAAGAACAGACATCCTACTTCTCTGGGTCAGCCAGTCAAAGGTGAAGAACAAGGAAGAAGTCAGAGGAAAATGAATCTAAATGCAGCCTGCAGTTAGGAGCTTTTATACAAATTTCTCATGTACTAGAGCAGTGGGCGAACCTTTCAAACTTTCGACAATAACAAACAGCCCACTGTGGTATGTGAGCCAGACATTCGTCACCGCTGCACTGAAGTATTAAGGAGGAAAAAGACAACATAAATGAAGTCTTCATGGAATTTCTAAGGGCAACAAAAAGAATTTATTCCCAGTGGAATACATTACAAGTAGAAAATTGATAAAGCAAATACAGCAAAATGTTAACAGTAGAATCTACATGGTAAGCAGAGGGTGTTCAATATATAATTCTTTTAATTCTGTACACAATTAAAATTTTTCATAATAAAATGTTAGGAGAGAAACTTGGTGGGCAAAGTAGATGGCCAAACACCAATAAGCCTCAGCATCTAAGAGTTCATCTTACACAAAACCACCTTGAGTGGAAGAAAAATAGAATCAGGAGTCAAAAACTTAGACTCAGACTTACCTATGGGGCCTTGGCCAAGAAACCTTACATCTTTCCACCACAATTTCTTCATGTGTAAAAAGGAGTATGTGTCTGTTCTCCCTGCCTCATATGGTTGGTGTAAGAGTAGGTTATGCTAAAAAGGGTAGCAAATACTTAAGAAAACCTTAAAACTGGATGTGGAGGTACATTTCCATAATCCCAGCTACTTGGAGACTGAGGCAGGAGGATCACAAGTTTGAGTTCAACCTGGAAAACTTAGTGAGACCCTGTCTCCAAACAATAAACAACAACAACAACAACACCGATAGGGATGTAGCTCTAATACATATGAAGGGAAGAGACAAACAGAAAGGAAGGGAAGGGAACATAGAGGCTGTAGGGAGTTATAAGGATAGCAAGGAAATGGGTGCAGTGGTGCATGCTTGTAATGCCAGCACTTGGAAAGCTGAGGCAGGAGGATCACTGAGAGTTCAAGGTCAAGGTCAGCCTGGACTATATAGTGAAACCCTATTTCAGAGGGAGGGAAACAAAATAGCAAGAGATAAGCTTCTTATTCTAGGTAATACATAACTGAATGGATATATACAATACGAAATCAAATAAAGGATCTAGAAAAGACCAGAGAAATCATCCAGTTCAAATTCCTGACCAAAGCAAAAATTATTTCCCATTTTCTAGGGACAAAAAACTCATCACCTTTCAATATATCTTGATTAAAAATATTTCTGCAATGTATCAACTATTGTTATTCTATTATTTTGTTATAAAATTTTGCTTTTTCCCCATAAAATTAATTTAATTTAATTAAATTAAAATACTTCTGACAATGAGTCAAAAATGTCTACCTTATTACATCTTCAACCACTGGACCTAATTGTATACTCTGGAAAAAACAAAGGACAAAACGAAGTAGCAGAGGTGAAATCAGAAGGAATGAATCTCCTTTCTCCACTCAGAGTTCTCCACGCTGTATCACGGATAATGACAACAATGTTAATGATGATAATCATCTTCAAAGCAAGCAACACTTACTGGAAGCTCACCACATGCCAGGCACTGTTCCAAGACTTTCACATATATTAATCCTCACAAATCTATAAGGTACAGATACTGTTATGATCCCTGTTTTACAAATGGGGCAAACGTAGCAGTGAGAAGTCAAGTCACATGCCTGATACCACATAGTTAATGGTAGAGTTGGTATTCAAACCCACATGGATGGTTGGATGACAATACCTGTTTATTCTCCAGCACTAAGGGAGTGACTCAGGAAGGACACTGTATCCCACAGACAAGGTAGAAAAAAACTTAGCTGGGATAACCTGAGTTCCCAGCTTGTGGGGCCCACACTGCCACACTTACCTCCACTGCTCTTCTGGTGAGAGTTCTGACATATCAACCTGTAGAGACACGATCAAAAAACTCCATTACTATCTCAGAACTGTCCCTGCCCAACATAAGCTATTCATACATTCACCAATATTTTTTTGCATGCAAAATGTTTTAGTGTTCTTAAAAGGGTTCAGGGTTTGATTTAAATCAGGCTGCACACCTTTTACCAATCTGACATCTCTTACCCTCTCAAACTGACTTCAGCTAGCAATACTTCATTAAACCCAAAAGAAAAAACTGTTTTAATTTGGGGGGGGATCTACTTCTGAGAACAATTAACATTAGTCTGTAACTTAAGATAAAATGAGGGCTAATGCTTCATGTCACTTTATATACCCTTCTTACAAGAAACCAAGAATGTAATTCACCTAACTCAGGTAGGTGCTAGTACTGATGGGACAATAAGGACACATGCTCACCCGCATGCACCCACACATGCACGGATGTACAAATTCCTCCATGCAACAAAACTCAGAGCACATTAAACAGAAAAGGTCTGTGACAGCATTGATCAAAACCCTTGGAGTCCAACAGTAAACCTGAACTTAAGAGGGTATGATGCTTTGATCTTGAATCTATGGTAAAGGAATCTATTGTCATTTTAATAAAAAATGTCATTGTCATTTCATTTCAGAAATAAAAGAATTTTTAATAGTACTATCATTTTTTACTTCAAAATTCTAGAAACAATGTCAAAAAGCATCATATTGTTTTGCTTCCTGGGATGAGAGAGGAGAGAATCTACAGGTTTGCATTTAGGTAAAAAAGTCAAGCAACTCTGGCAATAGGAAACCGGCAGCTCACATAGCCAGCTAATACTAAAGTATCATTAGTGTGAGATGAGGTCCCAGTCCGCTCCCACTGGCCCAGATGATGCTTACAAAATGGGACATGTATAACTACACGGTGAATTCCAGAGGACAAGATCACTTTAAGTCCACATCCAAAGACTTAGAACTATGGCACTATTAAGAATGCAATATAAAGAATACAAGAGCCCTGACAGCATCCCTCTACTTGCTCTGTCAATACCATCTGGTATATAACTGCCTTCTGCAAATGAGGAGATAAACAGCTTTTCTAGATCAGCACACTGAATCTGCAAAAATGCTACTACGCCATTTCACAAGTAACACAGGCCCTTTGGTCTTCATTGGGCTACTTGATGTCTCTCTTCTACCCTGTTATAGCCTGTGGGCACACACACAGTAGCCATTGCTGCCTCTGAACCACTGATTTTCTTAATCTCAAAAAAGAACCTGGTAAGAAAGTAACAAGGCAAGGGCCGGGGATTTAGCTAAGTGGCCTAAGTGCCTGCCTGGCAAGTGCAAGGTCGTGAGTTCTATCCCCGGTGCCGCTAAAAAAAAAAAAAAAAAAAGTAACAAGGCAATCAGTAGTTAGACTATACATACACACAGCAGTTTGAAAAATAACCAACAGAGGAATTTCTCAAAACAAAAATATTGTGCATTTGCTGTTGTTCCTGACTAGTTCTGAATATTTAGAATATAAGAAAAATCTAAAATTTTTTAAGCTATCAGCATTCTCTGACATCATCAGAGAATCAGTTTTTGGTTTTTTTTTTTTTTTTTTTTCCGGTCTTCTTGAGATAGGGTCTGGCTATGCAGTTCAGGCTGACCTTAAGCTCACTTTGTAGCCCAAGCTGGTCTCCAACTTGCAATGATCCTCCTGCCTCAGCCTCCGAAGTGCTGGGATTACAGGAGTGCGCCACCACGCCCAGCTCCTAGAATCAAGAGTTGTGATGCAGCCCACAATTTTATAGTTTGTAGAAAGTGTGCTAATTCTCTTTTTGGATATATCTTTAGTGATGGCCTAGAGTGAGACTCTTTAGGAAACAAGTTCTGCAATATCCACTTTGCTTCCCTAGTTGGGAAAGAGAACTCACAGCTAAGTTCTTTGAGGAGAAAGACTTATCTTCAAATGCCATTTCCCCACTAATTTACTTAAAAGCTCTTGGCTATTTTGCCTAATGTTAAATCAGGATTTTAAGGAAAAGGAACTAATACAAACACCCCATTATCAGTAAGGACTAAAAACCACATGACTCACTAAATATGTACATATAAAATCATCATGTGGGGTATGTGTGTGTGTGATATGTTTTTTCCTAAAAGTTCCCAGGGGAGCTTAAAGCTATCCGACTGTACACAAATCTATAGCAATGAGGTTTTTATTTCATCTACAATGTATATTGGGGAAGGAGGGGGCAAGAGAAAGGAGAGAAAATATATACTTTCCTCCCCTAAAAAAATGTCCTACCACAAGGATATCTATGTGCCAAGCATAAAGGAAGTGTGTACTCCCCAAACAGTTATGCACAGCCTAACATTCTGCTGATTTTCCTTAGACAGCTATCCTG
This sequence comes from Cuniculus paca, assembly GCA_004365215.1. Taxonomy (NCBI): domain Eukaryota; kingdom Metazoa; phylum Chordata; class Mammalia; order Rodentia; family Cuniculidae; genus Cuniculus; species Cuniculus paca. The sequence goes on from RJWT010011583.1 coordinate 17,481, forward strand.
AAAAAATTTAAAAAGACAGAAGATTTTGAAGTAATACAATTCTGGCAGAAATTTAAACTCCAAAATTAGAAGTAAAATTATCCTTCACTGAAATTTTTTTGTCTTTGAGACAGGGTCTTGCTATGTAGTTCAGGCTGACCTTAAACTCACTATGTAGCCCAGGCTGGCCTCAAACGTGCAGCAATCCTCTTCCCTGAGCCTCCCAAGTGCTGAGATTACAGGCATGCACCACCATGTCTGGTCTCTTGTTTGTATTCTTTTTACTGAACATAGAAATACCCAATGGTATCTTTGAATTGTAATCTCATCTTAGGTTGGCATTTCCCCAGATAAAGCAGCTGCTTGGAAATGAATGCTCCCCTCCTCTTTGTCTTATGAATTTAACTGCATCCCACATTCAATTAAAGTAAGTGCCCTTCACAATCCTGCAACACAGCAACCTGGTTTTTAACAGGTTTAGCCTATCACCTACTACTATATGATAGGGGATGGCACTCCGTCATCAAATGGCCAATCTAGAATATGGATTTCTTCTTTTCCTGCTGGAGCTTCATCATTTGTGGTATCACAAACTTAAACCAACTGTGTCGCTCCTATTTATCTTTTTTTCTTTTTTTTTTGGTGGCACCAGGGATTGAACTCATGACCTTGCGCTTGCCAGATAGGTGCTTAGGACACTGAGCTAGATCCCCAGCCCTTGTCTTTTTGAGACAGGATCTCACTATGCCGTTTAGGCTGGCCTTGAGCTCACTTTGTAGCCCAGGCTGGTCTCGAACTCACAACAATCCTCCTGGCTCAGCCTCCCGAGTGCTGGGATTACAGGCGTAAGCCACCATGCCCGGCTTTATCTGACTTTTAACTATTCGGCATAAAGTAATTCTTTCACGTTAGTGGTTCACTCCTTTCAACAGTGAGTTTGCCATTACAAATTGCTACATCATGCACTAGTAGATGAAAAATAGGATTATTTTCAGTTTTGGCATTATAATTAAAGTTTCAAAAAACATTATACATAAAAAATATTTACATTTTTTAAGCCAACTATTTCTTTCTTCATGAGTGTAGCTCTTGGCATTTTCCAAAAAAAATTTATTAGGACATGTTTGCAGTACATTTTTACATTCCTTGTGTGGAGCTGGTACATGTTAACAACACATCTTAATTCCTTTTTTCACTCCCTTTACCTCCACTCCCTTCCCACCTCCATCCATCTAATCCGCTTTCAAACTGAAAAAGGTCTCCCTATTTCCTATTATTTTTAATTGTGCTCTTTACAATTCTCATAGGCAAGAAACCATACAATATTTAAACTTATGTGTTTGATTTACTTCATTTAACACTGTGGACTCAAAGTGCATCCATTTTCCTACAAATGACTCAAGTTTATCTTCCTTTATGACAGAGTAGTACTCCGTTGTATATAAATATATTTTCTTTATCCATTTATCTGTTGTTGGACATATAAGTTGCTTCCAAGATTTAGCTATTATGAACTGTCCTGTTGTAAAAATGGGTATGCACGTATTACTGTAATATTAAGTCTTTAAAGAAGATATCTAAGAAGAGGAATAGCTGGGTCAACTGGAATTTCCAGTTTGAGTTTTTTAAGGGATCTTCATATTTTTATAGTGAACTTCCATGGTGGTTATGCTAGCTCTCATTCCAACAATGCAGACCCTCCCCCATTATTTCTGGGGTAAGACGGGATCTCATTGTTGTTTGAATTTGCATTTCGCTAAAAGCCAACAATGTTGACCATTTCTTCTTCTGTTTCATTTTGTTTTGTTTTGTTTTGTTTTGCTGAGACAAGGTCTTGCCATGTAGTTCAGGTTGGTCTTGAACTCTTGAAGCGCTCCTCCTGCTTCATCCTTCCCAGTGCTGGGATTACAGGTGTGCACCACCACACATAGCGTCTTCACATATTTATTGGCCATTTGTACTTCTTCTGTGAGGTATGCATTTCACTTGCTCATTTTTTATTGGGTCTTTTATTTTGAGTTCTTTATATAGTCTAGATATTAGTCCTCTGAGGAATATCTGGCAAGATTTTTTCCCATTTCTGTAGGTTGTCTTTTCACTCCGTTAGCTGTTTCTTTTGCTGAGCAGAAGCTTTTTTCAGTTTGATACAATCCCATTTGCTGATTCTTGGTACTATTTTCTGTGCAACTGGGACTCTGTTCAGAAAGTCCTTGCCTATACCTATGACTTCAGGAGTTCTACCTATTTTGTCTTCCAGCAGGTTAAGTGCTTCTATTTAAATATTTAGTTCTTTGATCCATTTTGATTTTAGTTTAACACATGGTGAGCGCATATGGGACTAGATTAAATCTAGATCCATAAGGATTGCCAGTTTCCCCAAAAATCGACTATTTCTGATACCATTCTTGGTGTCAGAATCTTCAAAGCAATGTTAATTATGGCCCATAGACCCCCAGGCTCACTTCTCACAGACAACAGCAGTGCTGTGCTTGGCGGAAGTCTGCCCTCACGCTCGGAATTGCCATAAATGTCCAACGTACATTCCAATGAGAAACCTTTGATACTCGTCTTCTGGTTAACTGGTCTCAAACTGAAATTCTCATCTTTTATGACTTACTCCTAACTCATCAGAGCCGCTGGTCCAGCAATGGCAGGAGCGAAGAGGGTCTCTCAGTCACTGCAGCAGTGGCGGCAACACCTGGAGTCTTCTCGCTGCTGTCGTTGCCTGGGTCCCCTGCACCTCCTACTACCGCCACGGCCCCACCTGCTGCCCCTGCTAACCCCGTAGCGTTGTCTCATCCTGGGCTCGCGCGGAGCTGTCCATCCTGCTACACGCACCAGCTGCGCGAGACCAACGACGGTTACAGCCCTGCCACTGAAGCCACCACTGAGCACCACTTTCACCAGTATTTTCAAGGAATTAAGTAAGCTGCACATTGTACAATCTCTATGAATCCTTTCACAACACTATTTTCCCATCTCGTCCTTCTAGCCACTCTGGCTGACTCATTATCTATGACTAAATGGGCGCTTGCATTCATGCTAGGCAAGGGCAAACGAGCAAGAACTGTAACTTATAAAACTGCTCACTGCCTAGTGAGGCGGGCAGACACTGCAACAAAAAATGTCTTGTTTGTTTGTTTGTTTTTGAGACAGAGTCTTGCTATACTAGTTCCGGCTGGCCTCGAACTCACTGCAATTCTCCTGCCTCACTCTCCCGAGTGCTGAGATTACAGATGTGCACCACCATGCCCAACAGAAAATGTCTATTTTATGATAAAGACCAGCTATGGAAGAATGAAGATGCAATTTTTAACCCAATCTGAGTTTTTATTGTTGTAGTGTTTTGTGTTTGTTTTGATTTTAGTTTGGTTTTTTGAGACAGGGTCTCACTATATAATTCAATCTGCCCTTCAACTCACTATGTAGCCCAGGTTGGCCTCAAACTCACCGTGATCTTCCTGCTTCAACCCCCTGAGTGCTGGGATTACAGGCATATACCACCACACCCAGCTCCCAATCTGGGTTTCACAGATTAGGGATGTAAAATATTTTCCAGATAAAGAAATAAGCAGGTTGTGGTAGCAGGTGCCTGTAATCCCAGCTACTCAGGAAGCTGAGGTCCCGGAACTGCAAGTTCAGGCCAGCCTGGGTACTTTAGTGGGACTTGTTTCAAAATAAAATTTTGTAAAGGGTTGGATTGTAGTTCAGTGGCAGAGCACATACAAGGTTGTGGGTTCAATCCCCAGAACCAGGGTTGGGGTGGGGAATGAAAGAAATGAGAGAAATATATTCCAGGCACTGAAACATGGACATGAAGGAATAAAGTCGCCCACTATACAAAAAGTATGACTAGGGCAAAAGCTAGGAGTCAGAACTAGTGGGAGATGACACTAGATAAAACTGTCACATAATGTGATATGACTCTAAATGGCCCCATGGCAACAGTAACAACATTAGAGCAGGGCAAAGTGAGCTTTGGCCCCTGCCCCGCTGTTAACCAGTATGGTATTCTAACCTCAAAAGTCTGGTTCTGTCTTTGCACTACTGATACTTGTGGATGGCTAATTCATAGGGGGAGAGAGGGTGTCCTGCACCTTGCTAGTGGCATCCCCCCCATACCTTATTTGCAAAAACTAAGAATGTCTACAGACAAATGTACCCTAGGGATCAAAAACTGCCCCCATCAAAAACCACTGCTGTAGAATACTACTAAAGATCTGAGTCCAAGGCTCAAGTCTTCTCCTTCTTTGGAGCCACACAGAAGCATATCCAAGTTTCAGTGCAGAAGTCACTCAATAAATTCTTGTAGCAAATTGAGCTGAAAATGTTCCTTAATACAGAGATAAAGGCCTTAGACACACTTGAATGAATTGACAAATATTCCTTTGATATTTTAAGACATCCAAGACCCACTTGCCCATTATTATAACTTCAGAAAAGTACCTTAAAAGAAACTTGGGACCCCAGCATTCTGGGAGGCTGAAGTAGGAGGATAGCAAGTTTAAGCTAGGCATGGGCACCTTCACAAGACCCCGTCTCAAAGAAAAAAATTTTTAAAAGACTGAGCATGTGACGCTGTCTCAAAGAAAAAAATATTTTTTTGTTGTTAAAAGACTGAGTGTGTGGCTTGGTGCAAAGGTCCTTGGTTCAATTCCCAGTACTGCAGAGGAGATTAAAAAAAAAAAAAAAAAAGAACATATGAGATAAAACAGGCAGAACTAGTCTATCACTGAGTCATATCAGCACACATTCACCAGGCATTCTCTGTGTGTATACTAAGAATGTCAATCACTATTTAAGGCAGGCTTTCTGGATTAACATGTCCCAGCTAAATTAAAAAATTTCTAAGGCTTAAACCAGATGTAGTGGCGGCGTATGTCTGTAATCTCAGCACTCAGGAGGCTGAGACAGGAGGTTCACTGTGAGTTTGAGTCCAGCCTGGGCTACAAAGTGACTTCAAGGCCAGCCTGAACTGCATCATGAAATGTTGTCACAAAAAGACAAAAAAAAAAAAATTTCCCAAGGCTTTACCAAACCAATCTGGGTAATAAAGTCAATCATCTTCTTTCCTTCACTATCTGAAGATGTTTAAATTGGAGAGGAAAGCTGGGTGTGGTGGTACATGCTTATAATCTCAGCACTCGAGAGGTTGGGGCAGGAGGATTGCTGTGAGTTCAAGGTCAGCCTAGGCTACACAGTGAGTTCAAGGTCAGCCTGAACTGCATAGTGAGACCTTGTGTTAAAAAACAAACAAAAAATTGGAGAAGAAATGCTTGAAAAATAACTGATAAGTGCAATGGCAAGCGGAAACACAGAAACAACACCCAGGATTTGGAGGCGGATTTATTTATGCCAAAAGGCACTGATCAGGATCATTCCCAAAATATCAGGCCTTCATCTCTGGTGGTCTAAGGCTTATATTGGATAAGCAAGCAGGAAGTACACAGGCAGAATGGCTTGTCAATTGGGGACTGGCTTATACAATGTGCATCACAGTGACCAGCTGTTTCCAAGAGACCAGAAGCAACCAGAACTGGAACAGGAACTATTACCTGGGCAAGTAACAAACTGAAGTATACTGGCTGGGGTGGGGGACATTTTCTGTTACATAAGCATCTGGGAAAGATTCGTTTGACACTAAGAGGTATCCAGAAAAAGCATGTTAAAAATTACATGATAAGGGCCGGG
>RJWT010011584.1:0-23156 GCA_004365215.1 Cuniculus paca
CATGATTCTATTCACATGAAATATTTAGAACATACAAATCCCAAGAGACAAAACGCAGATTAGTGGTTGTCAAGTACTGGGGAAAGGGGAGAAGACAGTGACTACTTTATGTGCACAAGATTTCCTTTTGGGATAATAAATGGTTGTAAAACATTGTGACTGTCTTAATTCCATTGAATGACGCACTTTAAAATACAGAATTTTACAGAATATATGTATTCTATCACATTTTTTTAAATTCACTATTTCCTTTGCAATTTAACACAAAAAAAGTACATATTTCTTTATGTTATTCCAAGCATTACCTCTTGACTCCACTACAGATAAGAATGTAAACACCCCTACCCTTCGCACAACCACTATTCCCTCTAGTCCATCTACTCCCTAATTTCTATTACCTACTTTTTCTTTAGACTGCTCTAATTTAGTATCATTTAACATCTTGGCTTACAGCCAAAATTAACCTTTTCATGTTTTGTTTACAAGTTGATTCTAAAAGCAGAAAGCAATCAACATTTACAAAACCACTGACTAAACATATACACTGAGAGGTTAAGACAAATATGCTACCATTTAATACTTCTGTCTCTTTTTGGGACAACTCCAAGAGAATACTCTAATTCAAATGGAAGTCTCTTCTCTTGTGCTTTTTCTAACCCTTATTGTACCTACGAAAGCAGACGTGACATATAATCATGACATACATATCATATCATGACATATAATCTACATGCAAAAAAACTTTAAATCTCTTACATAATTTTTATGAGTTATTTATAGAGGAATGAACAAATTGTGAAAAATTTTATTAGAAATTTTAATTTTAATTCAAAACAATTCCTGGTTTTGAAGATGCTTATACCTGAAATGGACATCTTCTGATTGCAACTAGCTGCTTACTGAGAGTCATTAATGAACCTGAAACATACTTAAACTTGTTAATACTGATTCCAGATCTCAAAATATATATCCAGTGAGTTCTAATTTACCTACTAATTCTAATTTTTCCATTTGTTGTTGCTATGTCTGATACATTAAAGTTTAGAAGTTTAACTGAGAGACTCAACAGGAAGCCAGGGTTCTTACTTTGTAAATATCCTCATCCTGTGCAAGAGGAGGGCACAGAGATTTTGTGAGTGATGCAGGGGAGAGGGGGCCTCCATACAATATTAAAAGAGGAGAAGAGGTTTACCTCCTTTTTGCTCTGGCTGCTTTTGCTAGCTTCTGCCTTGAAGTGTTGTCCCAGTGCCATGCCACCCTGCCTTAGAGCCAGCTAATTATGGACTGAAACCTCCAGAATCTGTAAGCTAAATAAACCTTTCCTTCCTTCATCTTGGGTGTTAGGTGTTTTGTCCCCGCAACAAGAGAAAAGTAACCAAGGCAGTTGTCAAAAAGCAACTCTGAAAACACAGATGGTTCATAATTGTTAAAGATTCTGTCTCTTAATTTTTAAAATTTCCTATTTTAGATTTATAAACATCAATTACAATGGTGAATCTCATGAATTTTTCCATTTCTGCATGATCTAGTTCCTTTTAATCACCCTTACGTATCGGTCATCAGTATTACTCCACTAATATATAAATGGTACAAAGCAAATTTTGGTTAAATAAGCATCATAAAAGATGAAAGAATCCCATTATACATTGTTACCAAAAAGGGATGGTCCAAATTCATGTTGGAAAACACTGTGTTATAGTGTACATCTAGATGTCCCCTCAAAGCTTCATGCGCTTATAGGTATGGCTTTTAGGTGGTGGCTGGATCGTAACTGTGTGCAACTGGATTGGACTGACATAGTTCTGGGTGTGGTTGAATGGATTTACTTAAGACAGACGACCCATCCTGGGTGTGAGTGCCACCAACCAACAGCCTTGTAACCTAGTGGAATAAAAAAGGAATCAAAGAAGGAAGGCGCAGCTTTGCTGCTTTTTGCCTTCTGTCTACCCTGCCACAGACTGTTTCTCCTCTGCCACGTCCCCTGCCTCGAAGCCAGGTGACTATGAATGAAGTCTCTAGAAACTGTGAGCTAACATAAACTTCTCCTTTGACTTCTGGGTGTCAGTGTGGTGTCTCAGTGACAAGAAAAGTAACTAAGACACACTGTGTGATAAAGTCTTGCTGTTGAATGCCTGTGTCTTTTCTTCTGCCCTTAAAAATACACTGTTCACTCATCAATTCAGGGATCCTGAGAAAATTATATAGTATCATCACCTAACAACTCACAGACTGGAGCTTTCAATTATATGATTAATTTTACCCATATCATTGTAGCTTACTGCGCTTCTATCTAGCTCTCTGTATTCACCTTCTGATTTGTCTAAAAACTGTAGTTTTCTCTGTCAATTATTCTCTCTGCCATTTTGGTAGAAAATAAAAAATTCCAAATTTTCACCTTTGTTCAATGAACACAACCACCACAAAAAAGCTCTATATAGAGTGTCTCTAGACATTTCAAACTTTCTTAAATGAGGTGACATTTTGAGTAATACAGTAAGAAAACTAAAGAATAACAGGATGATGACTTAATTTTATTATTGCATCAATATTCCAGGCAATCACACCATCTGCTTTCTTATTTTTATAATCATTTTAATATATTTGGAAATAACTGTTAAAATAAGTCTTAGGGTGATGTTCCAAAATGTTTCAAAAATCAGGAAAAATTAGATCACTAAAGAACCATAATATATCTGAATTTTATAAGAGTTCAATGGACCCATTTGGTAAGTGGAAAATAGAATGATTTTATTCTATTTTATTTAAAATTTCTTGTTCTTTGAAAGATCTTGAAGAAAGAGTAAGTCATGATATATTAATCTCTATAGATAGGTGGAACAGATATAGTAGATATAGAGATTCCCAAATTAAAACTGGGTACAATCACATCACAATGGTTAATATTTAAAACTAAAATCCCATTTGAAATTTATTTCATATCTAAACTCATGGCTATTTACACAGATTTAAACTAAGAGTTTCACTTAAATTTTTGCTCCTTTGAAGGAAAAAAAATACATTCTTTCACTACATGGTAAGTGTATTTTTACTTCTTATTCTGTCTACCTATTCCTTAAAATCTATCCCATTTTTCTTTTTGAAATATATTGGCTTTTGTTACCCAGATGCCATCAGGGCTTCTTTGTCTTAAGATGCTTAGGTGAGTTTTACCCTTTCATATCGTCGTTGTATCATCACTTTTACTTTCACCCTTACTTTGCTGAACTTCATATAAGCCTAAGTTAGAAACAAACATTCTGAGTATTTGCTTCCCTATTTGTAATTAATTGGACTGATACTTTGGCTGGGTATAATCTAGACATTATAATCACTTTTCTCCCGTATCTTGGTATCTCTGCACCCTTATCATCTATTTAATCTTATGTTGCCAGAGATGAAAATTTAATAAAATATTTTTCCCTTTCTGCATTTGGCTAATTCTTTAGTTCTGTTCCCCTAGTGACCAGGCAAAGTAATATGTCAAGTATGTTGGCAGGCAACACTACTTATGGTAAAGAGATTCCCACTGTCTCTAGACTGGGAGAATCATCATCATTTTGCAGGAAGTTGTGGCTCTGCATTTCTTGAGTAACATGATTCTTCTAACTACAAGTGTATCTTGAAAAGTTTACATTTCAGAGATGTTGGCTCTTATGGAACATGAGGTTAATTTTAATGCAGGGTTGCTCCTGCTCTCACAAGGTTGACCTCATCTTCTATACTTGAGTGAACGCTGTACATGCCAGTAAAAGAACTCTCTCAGAAGAAGGGCACTCAAACTTGCTCAGGTATGTTCAGGGCACAGATAACAGATGTGGCCTAAGAAAGCTGATTTGAGTCAGAAGGCCCGTTCTGGGAATTGTTGCTAGAAATAAGTCTGATGACAGCCTAATTTTCCTTTCTTTGTAGATAACCTGACTTCTTTCATATATACAATGATGTATGTAGATTAGAGTTTCTTTCACCCTGCTTGATGAATCTTTTCAAGCTACAGTATAAAGATTCACTTTTTGCTTTGGTTTGAGAGACTATTCATGTGTATTATTTCTTATATAATTTCTTCTTGACTGTGAAACTCACACTAATTATAAATACTATTTCCTGAAATTATTTTTTAATCAATTTTATTTCATTCTACTTTACACATTTACTGTTAGAAGACCTCTTCAATTTTACAATACAGTCCTACAATTAAATTTTTAATAATTTTTTAATTTCAGCAATCATAATGTTAATTATGAAATTCTGTTCTCTGATCATGTTCTAGAACATCTATCCAACTATCATAGATGCAAGATTTTAAAAATAGATACTGTACTCTTTGTTTTTTTTAAATTCAACTTCTATTTCTTAAATTCATTTTCTTCAGAGACTGATTATTCAATTTTGTCACTGTGGTCTTTCTCTTTCATGCTGCTCTTTTGCCATTTGACAATCCTTGTTTCTTTATATGTGAAATGTAATGGTAGGTTAATAATTCCAGACATCTGTATGGGCTTTCTCCAATGCCATATATACAGGTTTTCATTTTCCTAGAACTACTTCAATTTATGGATTTAAAACTACCTAAGCAGAGATATTATACTCTTGCAGGCTCCAAATACTACTGACTTCCCATAATGATTTTACAGTATCTCTAACAGAAAGATAAGAGGCACAGGAGACTGCATTTAAAAACAAAATAATAGAACTTACCTTACACTAATAGTAAACATTTCCAGGATATCTTTTCCTAGTAACCAGCCAACCAACATGATGATACCTAGAACAAAATCAAATATTTTTCTCTTTTCTGTAAAATCATCTAGATATTAGATAGAGTAACAGCTAAGAGCATCCAAAAGGTCCCTTGACAGGAAAGGGAAAATACATCAGCTCGCAATTACAAGGCTTTACAAATATCTATGAGGCAAGGGAAATGAAGGCACACACTATTTAAAAGTCAGCACTGTGCAGGTGCATAGTATTACCTCTGGTTGCTGCTGCACCCACTTACCCCTCAAAGCAGTAACTGATGGTTCAAGGAAACATTACCAACATTTTCATGCAACCCAAAAAAGTAAGACAGAGCCATAAAACATATAGGTTTTCTATTTACTATCAACTTTGCAAAAATAAGTATTATAGTTTTATTTTCATCATTTAGTACATCACTTGTTTTCATACTTCATATGAAGAAAGACTTACAACCTATTCCAAAAACTAATGCACCTGACTTAGGATACCTAAAATGAATTAACATTTACAAATTACTACTTTCATGATATTTAAATTTTAAACCAGGTGAGCTGGCATATGCCTGTTATTCCAACTACTCAGGAGGCTAAGACGTATGTATCACTATTTCGAACCAGGAGTGGTGGCACATGCCTATAATCTCAGCACTGGAGAGGCTGAGGCAGGAGGATTGCTGTTGAGTTCAAGGCCAGCCTGAATACCCAGCAAGACCCTGTCTCAAAAAAACAACCAAAAAAAAGAAAAATTCAAGTCCAACCTGGGTAACCTCATGAGACACTATCTTAAAAAAAAGATACGAAGGGCTAAAGTATAGTGCTTGCCCAGCATGTGTGAGGCCGAGGGCTCAATTCCTAGTACCACCAGGTAGGCAGGTAGGCAGATAGCAATTAATAAATAAACTATAATAATTAATACACTATACTCAATTAATAAACTATACTCCCTGCTTTAACATTTTATCTTTATAAAGGAAGGGGACAAAGGGGACACCTTCAGGTCTGTAAGGAAAAAGAAAACACAGATTTATCAGAGGTTTCACAAAGCAACCTCAAAATTGTATTCTAGATCAACATGAACATTTAAAACAGGCTTTTTTTCACCTTTGTATAACTATAATAATCCAGATAGTGAGCCTCTAAAATCCTACCCTAAATACTATCCTCATAAAAGGCCCAAGGATCTAGCTCAGTGGCCTAAGTGCCTGCCTGGCAAGCGTGAGGTCATGAGTTCAATCCCCAGTGCCGCAAAAAAAAAAAAAAATACTATCTTGATAAAAAGAAAATTTGACTATAAATTATACTAGGGGTCAGCAAGCTATACTGTGGGCCTCCTATCTATTTTTGTAAGTAAAGTTTATTGGAAGACAGCCACACTCATTTGTGTCCTCCAGTGTTTGGTTATTTTCATGCTGATGACAAATTCGGTATTTCCAACAAAGACTAGATAAACTACATGCTTAAAATAATTACTGAGTTCTTCACAAAAAACATTTGCTAAGTCCTGATCTAGATCTTGACCTGTATTCTATTCCATAGATTACTCTGACAAGAAAAATTATACCCAATGTATTACACTAAAAACAGATAACCATAAACTTGAAACATATTTATCATTAAATTTGTGATTCTACAGTACTGTGTTAATATAAACTAGAAAGATTTAATTAGCTAGGATACCACTCAACTTATCAAATTTACTATAAAGCTTCTATAAATACTAATAATCAAATGAGCTATGAGAATACACACATCAGGTAAGAGCAACCTGCTATGTTATATTCATAATGACAACAGATTACCATAAATCAGGAATTAGTACTTAAGGACTAATTTTACTGAAATTACCTAAGAAATGTTACTTTAAAATTGTATTACTATCAAACACTAAGACAGCAAGATTAATTAAAATAACATGGTGAGAGAATTAAGAAAATACAAGTTTCTAAAATTCGTATTTGTTTCACAAATGATAAAGATGCCATTACAGTTCAGTTAATAAAGAATGGATCGTAAAACTAATGGTACTAGGATAGGTAACTTTTGAGTAAAACTATTAGAGCTCATTGGGGTGTCAGGGGGCACATCTGTAATCCCAGTAATCAGGAGGCTGAGCCAGGAGGACTGTCATGAGTTCAAAAACAACCTGGGCTACATAAAGAAGTTCTAGGCCAGCCTGAACTACATAGTGAGACCCTGACTGAAAAAAAAGTAAAAAAAAAAAGAAAAAAAAAAAAACCACAAAAGTTAGAGCTCTTCCTCTAGCTGTATAGTTTAAAAAACTCAAAAGTAAAATTAATCATCAAAATTAAAACTATGTGATAGGTTGGAGGCATAGCACACAGTGGTAGAGCATATGCACATCTGTAGGTTTCCAGTACAAGAAACAGAAAGAGAAAGAAAAGAGGAAAAAAGAGGTAAAGAGAAGGCTGAGGCAGGAGGATTGCCATGAGTTCAAGGCCAGCCTAGGGTATATAGTAAATTCAAGGCCACCCTGAACTACAGAGCGAGAACCTGTCTCAAAAACAAAAAACAAAAAGAGGGAAAGAGAAAGAATGGACTCTACTAGAACAATGTTTAATGTTCTTTAAACACAGAGTTGGGAGAGTCCATATGATAAGAACAATGACAGAAACCTTTATTGCATAGTTATAAGCAAAAGTGTGCTAAAGGAGCTTCAGAATTCAGGAAACAGGGAAGTAGACTTTAGAGATAGGAAGGAGATATGGGATGAAAGGAGAGAGAAAGATGGAAACATGTAGAAGGGGAGGGAAAGTAAAAATGATTAAGATACAATATGTATCTTACACGTACCAATTCCAAAGATGATAATTATGTGTCACGAACATACCAATTTTTTAAAATCACAGGAAAGAGAATGTTTCAATTACATGCATCTCCCTCCTATCAAGTTTATTATCTGTCTCTCACAGACAATATTAAAATTGGGAGAAAAATAGTTACAACTTAAGCAACTAAAGGATTAAATCCTATTTATATAAAGAGCTGCTACAATCTGACTGAAGTGACAAAAAAAGAATAGATGAAACAAATCATGGGCAATTCAAAACTAAAAAAAAAAAAAACACACACAAAAGACGAACTATTCAGGTCCTTTAATATTGAACTATAAAACAATAAGAAGTCATTTTTCATATGTGATGCTAATGTTAACACTGAAAGTTGGCAAAAAACTTAAAAATTTCATAGATACCTCTTTGGTTCAATACTACTACTTCTAAAAATCTATCCTAAAGAAATAAGCAATGCTTACTGTAGGATATCTACACTTTCAGATAATTACTGTAAAAAACTTTCAAAAAATGTCTAAAAAGGTGTCTGATTATAGATTTACAAAATGAAATATTATACAACCTTTAAATTTGTTTTAGGTGAGCATCTAATGTTTAAGATGAAATGTGTGAAACAAAAATAAAAGAACATGAAACAATATTATCACATTTTGGGTAAAATTAGAAAGACATTTACTCAAATATTCACAGAAATACTATCTGATTATAGGATTTACACAGAGTCTACTTTGCTTCTTTGTAGAAAAAAACAATTGGCTTTATAATTAAAAAAACTATTAAGCTTAAAGAAAAGTAAACAAAGCTAAAATAATACCAATCTTCACACTCAAAAAATAAAACACATGTTTAAAAAAAATGTAATATATACATACTCACTCTTCTCTTACCTATTATACCAAAGGAGTAAAAGGAAAGTTGTTTTCCTAAGAGGTCCATGCTCTTCTGCAGAGGAGTTTTTGGTGCCTAGGCAAAAATTGTGGAGAAGAGTATCAACACAATTACCTAATTGAATATGCTTTACCAAGTGCTCGAGGCTCTGCTAAAGAGCTTGACATATGTATTCTCAAGTCAACCACACAACTCTCCCATAATCTAACTATACCAACCTTCACTGAAGAAACAAAAGCTTAGATTTTTAAATAGTGCCAAAGTCAAATGGCAAGGAATGATAGAACCCTCAATTTTAAAAACCACGAACACTTGGAAAAATCTAGTCTATGTATCCCACTGAGAAAAAAAAAAAACCTGCTCTCTCTCTAGGATTTCAGTATCATCACCTGCTTCCTCACTTTTCCAACTTTTCCCCTTTCTGTGTCTGCAAACATGCTATAGAAAAGGTATTTTAACAAAAGAACCCATTTTAGTACTCTTAACCAAAAGCATCGTCTACATTATTTCATTTGCCAAACTCTACCCACTTATTTGAAATTTTGTAGTTAAAAATTTTGGTAGAAGGTTTGTTCTGAGGTAAAAACACTAAATAGTAACCTTGGAGGGCTAAAGGTGTAGCTCAGTGGTAGAGCACATGCTAAGGATATGGGAAGCCCCAACACTATACATATATATAGTGTATTCTAAAATGAATGAGCTCTATAGAAAGTTGGCCGTAAACCTCATCCTACTATAAATAATGAGTAAAGATCAAAATCTTTTGGAATACAAACAATGTCAATTTAGGCTCTTCTCATTGTAAGTTTTCTAGCATGTATCTAAGCAGAAACAACTGAGAGATGCTCTGAATAGAATACTGCTTTCAACAGTATATACAAGAATTCAATTCAGTGGCACAGTGTCTGCCTGGCAAGCACAAGGTCCTGAGTCCGATTCCTGGTAGCAAAAAAAAAGGATTCAACGATGTTCTCTTTTCTTCTAATTATGATGAATTTCAAATGTGAAAAAAACACAATGTTAACATGTTAACATATGTTAACATATTAAGTACTCACTTCTTCTGCTTGCATCATTTTAAAAACCTCCCCAAATTCAGAATTTTCTCCTGTTCCAATGACAATACCCTAAGGGGATAAATAAGAAAATTCATATACACATGGAACCACTTTCTTCAACCAGAAAAATAAAATAAAACTCCATTATTCCTTACATTATTCCCATTATATCCCAATATTATTCTCACTTACAGACCTGACATACATATCCAAGGTTCCCTTAGTAACTTTACTTTCTATGTTACTAAAATTTTTAAAAGGACTACCCATTACGTAGTAGATGGCAGAACTGTGTATTTCACATATTTGTATTTCAAGGACACAGCTTCAACCCAGTTTCACAGCGGCCTAGGGTTAAGTTCAGTTGTCTTTTGTCATATACAGTACTTTGGGGTAAAAATAAAACACCTAAGAGTCAAAACTTTGAGAAACCAGTTACAAACAAATGAATTGCTTTTTCCAAAAGAAGAAAGTTACCTTTGCTTTGCCACATCTGACCAGTGTTCCCATGAAGGCAATGTTGCTTCTTGATGCAAGATCGCCATTAGTTGCAGCTGGCTGAGGAGCTGTCACCTTAGAACAAGGTGTTGTCTCGCCAGTCAAGCTAGACTCATCGATAGAAAGATCCACAGCCTTGGGAAACAAAAAGCAGTCCATAAATTCAAGCTGGTGTTAGTTAACATACTTCTCACTTCTTCAAGTATCTTTTCTCCCCTAATGAGTTACATCTTATATTGCTCGAAGACAAAAGATCAGTACCGATACAGTACTTTTTTTAAAATGAGGTCAACAATATTTGAGATACACATAAAATGCTGCACCGTAAGACTAGGTTAGCCTAAACTTCAAAATATAATGGTGAAATGAAGACATTAGCTGACACTATCTAAAGAAAACCCAACTTTCATTATAAAACGTTATTTCCTAGTTTTGTTATGCCCAGAAAGTTCAGGAAATATGCCTGGTAGTTTAAAACAAACCATGACAGAGGAAATATATCAATAAATGATTTAAAAGGTAATGAGAAAGACATTCATCATTTGCGCTCAATTTTCATAAAATTTTCGCGATATAACTCAATATTCATTCCAAATTAAAGTTTGCAAGAATAAAGAATGTTTCCTTGTAGATTATTAAGATCATAATCTATCTTCTGACTGTGACAAGGTAAAATTCAGAAGAGCTCACTTCTTACTTTCTTTTTTTTAAATTCTAGAGATTACCAGGGCCTTTGCATGGAGCTACATCCCTAGCCCGTTCATTTGTTTATGCACTCATTCATTGATTCACTGATTTTTTTCACAAAAGGTTGAACTAAACTGTCCAGGCTGGGCTCAAACTTGGGATCCTTCTGCCTCAGCCTCCCAGAGTGCTGAGATAACAAACACGTGCCACTACACCTGGGCAGGCTCTCTTTCTACAATAAAGTACTCACTGACCCAACTACACACACACATACATGAATCAGTATGTAGAAAATGCTGCAAGTGATGCTTGGCTCTGCTTTTAAAAAAATGGTCCAAAGAACATTTCCTAAAGATGTTCACAGGCACTCTGTACAATGTAGTAGATGACTAATATATATATAAGGGAAGGTATGAGTCAGTTAACTTTTGGAAACAACTTAAGAGTTGAACACTTAACTTACTGCAATGCTTCTCAAAACCTGCAAAACCACAATGTGAATCATCTCAAGAGGAATACAGATAGAGCAGGGGTTCTCAAAGTTACGGCCTGACAAGAGCAGCAGAATGAGTATCACCCCTATCACCTGAGAACTTGGTAATACAATCAATCCTAATCCAAGGGTGGAGAAAGTAAACCTAACAATTTACAAGCCCTCCAGGTGTTTCTGATGCATCAAGTTAGTGAATCAATGAAATACAGTGTTTATAAAACTTCCTGGGTCTATTTTATTCTAGAAGCTCTTATTCAAGCTCTTAAGAACACTTTTGCAGAAAGTAGGTGGCAATTCATGATTTGAATCCCTTTGTAGGCTAATTCACTCACCCAAAAAACTACCTTTACTATGTTCTAGGTGCCGGGCTAAATCCTGGAAAAGAGATAAGCAAAGGAACCTGAAGCAGTTAAATTACTGGGTAGTCTCACTCTTATAAGACAAGCTTGTGTTCTTATAGGAAATCTTAATACTCTAAATTCTACATTTTTTTTCTTTCCCTTTTCAAGGAGGAAGGGATATGGAAAGCAGGAGGGAGGCAGCTGCTGACTCAGTCCTAGCACTGCCAGGACAAAAAACCTAATAAATCACATCTTTTCAATTTTTGTTTTGTGAGATGCTGGGGATCAAACGCAGGGCCTCATGCATGCTAGGCAAGCACTTTACCACCAAAGTACATTCCCAGCCCAATCACATCTTAAACAGTTCATTCCTTTATGAGCATAAATACCCCAAGTCTTATATCAATTATAAAAAACTGGTTCACAGATCCTTCTTCCACCTCATCTCACTAACAAAACATTTTAATCAATTCAATCAATCGCTTAACAAGTATTTATTAATGTGTACAGCAGCCCTTGTGCTGTATCACACACAGTGTGAGCATCAGCAGTGAACAAACCTATCCACACATATTAGTCTAATGGAAAATGATTCTAAAAATAGATAAACACATAATATATACCAGACAGAGGGAAAACAAGCACAAACAGAAGTACCCTTAGGAGAAAGACAACATTCTTCAAAAGCACGTGACCCCTTCTGCAAAGACCTGACAGAGCCTAAAGCTCCAAGGCTGGGTCACGATCAGGGAAGACAGGCAAAGGAAGCAAAAAGCACAAAGATCTCAATGGCAGGGACCTGCCTAGTGCTCCCATGTTTAGGTAAACATACAACTGCAAAGATAATCGAGAGTTTATTTACAATAATAGATCATAAAATTTAAAATTATTAAGCATGAAAATCAAAAGATAAAATTATTAGCATAAAACTTTAGGTAAGATGGCAATCTGATGCAATTTAGCAGCAAACTGGGCTTAAAAAATTATTCCTTAAAACACAAATCAATACACCATTTATGTTTTAAAACTTTATGTGACCACAGGCCAAATTATTTTAAGTTCATTACCTCAAATCAACTACAGATAGTAAAATACCTACCATGTTCTAAAGCAATAGACTTTTTCTTTATTAAAGGAATATATTTATTTGGCTATTCTTTCCAAATTAACCTTAGAACTATGTAATTTTTCCTACCAACACATTTATTACCAAGAAAAAAACTTGTAAGGCGGGCCTTTCTTCAAAAATGAGCTGACATTTTACTCTGACACACGCTCTGCTACATACCTATGCTAAATTCTACCAACAACTCCTAGAGGCAAGTACTATTATTTTCACACTTTACAGACAGAAAGATTAACTCACTCACTACATATAGATAGAAAGCTATGGAGATGAAATCCCAATGCTGACAAACGTTAACAGTAGATTCATCTTAATTATTCAAAGGATCAATTAGCAAATTATTTCTCCTCCTCAGTTTTGTACTTACTTATAGGCATAACACATTAAGCAAATATGTTTAAAAAAAGATGCTTTCTGAATAGCAAAAGTCAATGTAAGATTCACTTTATTTAGCAAACTCCTCTTTAATGCTTGTTAAAACAGCAAGAACTGCATGCAATTTTCTAATCTCTTATTAGAAAAAAGACCTGCTAGCATTTAAAAGCAAACAAATAATTGTATATATCTAAGAGACAGGTAAATATGTCTCTTAGAAAAGTAAAATTTGTATTTCTACTCTTAGGATTTTTTAGCTTAAATATTATAAATCTTAAGCATTGATAAATACTAACATAATATGATTGTTTAAAATAATTTAGTCTCTTAAAAAGAGACTAAAAGTTTGGCTATTTTGGCCATATCATGTAAGTCATAAATGGCCTACATCTTCAGTTTCAGCATTACTAGAAAAACAGTTATTTAAGAGAATAATAAGCATTTTCAGTTAAACTGGATGCAGAAAAGAGGCAGGCTACTTTAGTACAACAGCAATCAGTCATGACCAAGTGTTAAGGGACAAGCTGATATAACAGAAAGGGGGTCTGCAACATTTTATATGTATGTAATTATAAATTCAGAACTAAAACTCAAATTTTAAAGAACATTATAAATGACGAAATTTGGCTAAATCATACAATGGCTAAAACCTCAAATATCTCAACTATATAATGAATGAGAACATTTTCTAAGGGATATATATGTATTGGGGGGGGGTATCAGGAATTGAACTCACAACTTCACACTTGCCAGGCAGGCACTATGCTGCTGATCTATACCCCAGTCCTCAAAGTTGTATTTTAACAGTGAAAGCAGTTTTGGGGAGAGTAGGAAGAAGGTGGTCTAACAAGAGTGCTACTTAATACATTAGGCAAGCCTATTACAATTTAACATTCACAACTTAATTCATCTGCGAAGAATGATACTAGAATCATTTATCTATTCCATTCATGAGAGCAAAAGACAGGACAAAATGAAATCAGCCCCATGCATACTAAGTATAAATTAGAACAATAACCCTTCAAAAGTACTATTTTTTTTTTTTTGCGGCACCAGAGATTGAACTCATGACCTCGCGCTTGCCAGGCAGGTGCTTAGGCCACTGAGCTGGAACCCCAGCCCTAAAAAAGTACTATTTATGAAAAGGAAAACCACTTGTCACTTTCACTCTTCCCTGGGTACTGTGGTGAACCTATCAATAAGATACCAAAACAGCCCAAAACTCAGAATATAGGGCTAGGGATTTAGCTCAGCGGTGTAAGCGCCTGCCTAGCAAGGGCAACATCATGAGTTCGAGCCCCAGTACGAAAAAACAAAAAACAAAAAACCCTCGAAATATAGGAATCAAGATCTACAGGAATCTACAACCTGAATATTTAACAGTATGCAATATAAGTGATTAGAAAAATTCACAACATTAGCCAGGCATGGTGGTGCATGCCTATAATCCCAGCATTCAAGAGTTAGAGGAGGCAGGAAGACTGACATGAGTTTGAGGTCAGCCTGCACTATGTACTGAGACCCTGTCTTAAAAAAAAGAAAAAAGAAAGAAAAATTCACAACACTATTATTCCAATAAATAAGACAAAAGAAAAATAAATGCCAGTCATAAAGGTTTCCTGAAAGGCAGAAAGTGACTACTTAAAAAAATTTAAGGTTAATATGGAACAAGTGACAGTTACAAATAAATTCTTAAGAATAGCTCTACAAGATGCCACTAAAGCAATCACTCTCTAAATTAAAAAGCAAGTCAGAACTGGATTTTTTCATTTATTTTTTTATTTATTTATTTGCAGCTGCCTGATCACAAAATCTCTTGCTTTGCTTTCAAAAAGTAAGATAGTGGTGTTTATCCAGGTGAAGAAAGTATAGTTAAAAATTCTTCATGAGTTCTAACTTACCAACACCCAAAGCCAAGTCAACCAAGTAATACGAAATTATTGACAAGGATACATGAAATTGATTTTATAACCTGGTAAATGCTTGTATGGATTGCTGATTTTCTGACTGAAGCACACAGATTCAACTTGATCAAGTTACCAAAAATTTAAAGGTTGATCTTCAGTTTCAAAAAGATTTCTAGGATATTTCACTATTATTATTCCACCAAATTTCAAAAGGGTTGACTTTTGCAACAGTCTTTCCTGCCAAGATATGAGAAAAAGCCTAAGAGGAAAAAGTATTACTTCAGTCTCACTGGTCCTCAGGACATACTGTCTTTGAATTCTACTAGTTCAATGAGGAAAAATAGTTCTTTCTCCTCAACTGTTCAACACAACAGTATTCTCCAGTTCACATTTCTCTGAAGTGGTTGAACTATAAAGATCCAACAACAAAACATAAGTACCTAAAGCTCATACAATCTAAGAGAGCAGGCACTCCCAATGTGATAGGTATCTCTGGAGTGGGTTCCTGAGATACATAACGATACCTACTTCAGAAACAGACATTCCCAAGTCAAATACACCAAACAATTTTTGTTGAGTAGAAATGTTTCTAAATTATATAAATATATCATAGGATGCAGACTTCTACATTGTACTGAATTTCTTCCAAGTAATTTAAAATCTCTACTGGCTAAGATGTTTGTATACCGGTCTTTTTTTTTTTTTTTTTTTTTGCAAATTTGTAAGTAAGCTGAGTAATTCATGAACTTTTAAAAGCCAAATTTTTATAAATCACAAAATAGGAGCAAAATATTACTAATCAATTTATCAAACTTACCTACCAAAAATATACTGATGTCAGTATAAGAATTTGCAACTTAGGAATGACTCAACAGAGGCTAGCTGATATGACATTCAAAGAATTGGTCCTTACAACTAAAATAATAAATGGCCAAAAGCCGACAAGATCAACCCTGGAACTGAAAACTTAAGAGCACCAGGAAACCACTTAATGGGAGAGAAAAAAAAAAGCCCCCTGAATCTCAGTATGAAGCAGAGTGCCACTTTTGTTTATCTACTATTTGCCATCCCCAGACAGAAGCAGCCATGGTGGTGGCACAGCAGCTTGTGATTCCGGCACACGTACGAGTGTCAGGGGCTATAGACCTTGTTCTTAAAATGCTATGTGTGTTCTGACCTGTCAGGCAGTTCTCTGAATAAGCTGACCTCTGTCTTACACCCCTACAATGACCCAGACAGCATGACTTTTGTCAAGAGATTAGAAACATACTAGGGAGCAAGATACAGAAGGGAGGGCAACAGGGCACACTCAAAAGGCTGGCAAGGGAGAAGGTGACAAGAAAGTTTCTTGGGGGAATAAATGCTTAAGAGGACCACAACATCCACCATGGAATACAGGGTACAATATACACACCTAAGACCAGATACACACTCAGGAAAGACCTGAGAAGTCCCCAGGATTGCACCTCTGGCAGACATGTGCATTAAGCAGAAATAAGGGGTTAAGGCAGACTTGTAGACAACCTAGCCAGTATGGAAGAACTATCCCAGCTCAGAGAAAAGTTGCAAAGAATAGGACAGTGGTGAGTGAGTGAGGAGTAAGTGTGGTGTGTGTTTATGTGTGTGTGTGCGTGCGTGTGTGCACACACGCCCGTTTGTTCTGGAGGGAGTTCTAAAAGTTAAGGCTGACTGCTGAGATCAAACAGAAACTTCAGTGGCCATTCATGATAAGCAATATAGTCTTTACAAAAATAATTTGGATAAATAACTTCACTAAATAAAGTGGACTTCAGCCTTCAGTAATTAAAAAAAAAAAAAAAAAACAAGGGAAAAGGTAGTCTCTGGTGACCAGGGTTAAAACACTGTAATATCCAGTTTTCAACAAAAACACAAAAAAGAATTGACAAAGCTGACTCATTCATAGAAAAAAATAAATTGACAGAAATCATCCCTGAGGCAGTCCAGGCACTGAATTTAAGAGAATAAAACTAAGTTAATCATTTTAAATATGCTCAAAGAACTAAGGAAAATCAAGAAAATAACTTATGAACAAATAGAGAATATTGACGGAGAAATTATGAAAAGGAAAATAATTAGAAATACTAGAGATACTTTTGTTTTATCCGGTTTTATATTACTTTGTTTTGTTTGAGTTTATTGTCTGTAAATGTATGAACAACCATTTTGAAGAAAGCAAGAGACACTAGGTTAATCTCCTGTTGTTGTTTTGAAAACCTGTATAGCTTGCAGTGTTCTGTTTTGAATGTTTGACTCCATTCTGTTTTCTTTTGGCTTTGTTTTGTTTTGTTTTGTTCTATTCTCTTTACAATAAAAAAAAAAAAAGAAGAAATACTAGAGCTATAAAGTACAACTTAAATGAAAGGTTCAGGCAGGTGAGACTATCCTAAGTCTCTGCTGATTTACTAAATAGATATCTAAAAAGACATTATGAAAGAGACAATTACATTTTCAGGGGAAAAAAAACAATTAACCTCTGTCAATATTTAAAACAGAATAGCAAATGTTTTGATTCAATCATATTGATTCTTAAAATTGATAATGTTTATTTTTTTCAGCTGCTTTAATTTTTTAAATTTTTATTTCAATTTTTATTAGTTTATGTTTGCTAGGATTTATCTTTAAATCAACACCCAAATATTTTTGCTCCTTACAAACAGATCCTCAAACTTACCTCAAACAAGCGCAAGTCAGCAGGAACTCTGTCACCAACAGACAGGCAAACAGTATCTCCTGGAACCAAGTCTCGGGCCAGTGTGTGCTCCAGCTTTCCTTCACGCACGCTGTAACAAACAGAAACTACCACAGTGAGAAAACAGCCAAGGCACTTATCTAAAACAATTATTTCCTGTGGTACTGACTGAAGAAAACCATCCCATTACTGCCATTTTGAAAAGAAGTCAGTCAAATATAAGATTGAAGAAAAGGGGCTGAATAACCTCTGTGAGAAAGCATTTGCCTGGAATCCATGAGGCCCTCAGTTCAATCTCCAGTACTGCCAGGGGCAAGATAAGGATTCACTGTTTAGATGATATAAAATGATTTAAAAAATTAACATTATTCAAATATAACGTGTGAAAACCTGAGTCCAGCTGTTTCACTGTACTCTTCATCATTCTACTAAGAACAGTGCTCAGCACATGCACATATATAAACATTTGCTGAATACAGCTATATCTCAAGAATATCAAAATTTGCCAGGCGTGGTGAAGCATGAACCCTAGTACTCAGGAGACACAGACAGGAGGATTGTGAGCTCCAGACCAGCCTGGACTACATAGTGAGATCCTGCTTAAAAAACCTAAGGTGGGGAACATACATATATATAAAAATTAAATTGATCAGACCAGGAATTTTTCATGGCAGATTAATAGTGCCTTCCTTAAGGTCAAAGCTGAGACAACAATGTATACTGTACTAGTCACACTCAGCTTCTATTTTTAAGGTGGTAGAAATTCCTCTCAAAAAAAAAAAAAAACATACCAATGGCATTCTGGTGGCACAAGTTTACTTAACTCCTCAAGAGATTTTTCTGAACGATATTCCTATTAAAAAAGAAAGCAGAACTTAATGTTAACAAAAGCATAAAGAAATGCAAACATTCATGTTCCTATGAACATATTCCATTTACACTTAAATATTAATCTGTTTTAAGATTTCTCCCAATTTTTATCCCTTTTCTTCATTTGTGCTTATATTCCTACCCATAAAAATTCATTCCATATTTAAAAGTTAAATTATAGTGATCAAACAACTCTGATAATACTAGCAACTTTACATTTTAATATTCAGTGTGCAAACCTAGTATTAGAAGAAAATGAAAACTGATTAGTGCCCAAAGAGCACATAATTTTGAGTCATTAAAAGTTAAGATCATTAGGTCTTATAATTAAGATTAATTTTACATTTGGTATTTAACAGACAAAGAACTCAAATTATGTGTATGCAACATTAGCTTTGAGGATTTAAAACCATGCTAACTGCAATGGCTTATGGACAAAGTTTGCTTAAGAATATAGAATAAACATGAGTGAGATGACTTTACAACGACAGTCTTTCCATCTACCTGAATTATATGAAAGGGAAAACTTTCAGGAGCCCTAGCCCCATGATATTTCAGACTTCTCCATCCATAGCACCAACAGCTGAGTGCCAGAAACACCCTTCACCCCACTACATTATTTAATCATGTTCCTATGAAGAGTTTGGCTTTGGACAATGTCACTGTTGTTTTTGCTCCATGTCTACACTAAGTACATCAATCCTTTTTGGTCTCAGATTAAAAGAAAAATAGACAACAGCACAAATGAAAGGTGAGTTGAGTGTTTTGAAATGACTGCAGTCCTAGGTACTAGTTAAAATTTCACACCCATCAAAAACTACATCAAATGAAAATGCAACACTGTATGAGAACAACATAAAACTACATCAATCTCTAATTAGACAAGAGACAAGTATACGAAAATTTAAAAATATAAAAATTACATGAAAGTCTTCCAAATACACCAAAGATACTAACAAATTCAAAAGGTTTATCCAAAAATTCCATAGAAGGCCAGAAAATACCAATCCTAGTCACCGATCACACAGAGGCTGCCATCTTAGCCTTTTTCAAGTATTGTAAGGTGGGATAATTGTGACTATGCAAAGCAGTTCTTAGTTATTTATATGGCTGGGAAGGACTAAAGTGGTGTGGAGATTAGAAAAAGATGTGGGGAAAGGCAGGCATAAACATGAAAAAAGTACAAAAAGGATTCTTATCCTAAAGTAAAGGTAAAAGTACTAAATGATAAAAATATTAAAATTTTTGATGTATTTACAATAAGGGGTTTTCTTCAAAGCACTATGGCAGGTTTAACTGACAGTAAACCGATCTTTTTAGAGACGATTTTAAATTTGCACTTATAAAATGTTTTGTTGGCTTCCCAGGCCTAGGGAAAGGGACACAACTGGGTAAGAAAGCAAATTTAGCAATTAGAAACTGCTCTTTCATACTGTTTTGACCCTTTTATGAGGATTCTATCAAATGAACCTATCATAAAGATATTTAGCATTCAGTCCTGGTCACTGCATTTACAGTATATAACACGCTATCCTTGTGTAAAATTCTCTATCTACTTATGCTAAAATTGTAGTTTTGTGGGATGTTTTGAGGGTAAGGACTCTTTATTTACCAAAGAGAACAAGCTTTTCACTAAAGTTCTCCATACATAATCATATTATTTAAAGGAGTTCTTCAGAAGGAAGACATTTTTAAAGCCACAAGAGGGGTCTAAATACTGGTCCAAGGGTCAAACACTCACTTGGCTGCATGAAGAGCTGTCTTGAATGATGCCCAGACTGTAATGATCTGTGCTAGACTACCCAGTTTTACCTTTCCAATAATAACAATCATCTGTTCTAAGCAAGGTGATTCTTCCTCAACAGGATGGTCTCAGGGAACAGACAAACTTAAAAATAAACTGACTCCAACTGGCTTTCTACAATTACTGTAAAACTATGTTAGAGATTAAGAGAAGAGAACAATGGTTAAAAAAAAAAAAACCTGGAAAATAAATAGTAAATATGAGGACAATCATAATCATTCAAAATATAGTCTTAATCAAAACAGCATGAACTTGAGGATCATACAACAGCATTACATTTCTTCATAACTTGACTTTTATTAACCATGTTTTAGAAATGCTAAAAATGTACCCTGTCAAGATCCTGAAATGTTATTCTAAAACCTACAGAAGTTTCAGACATTTAAATAAACATAAAATTAAGCATACATAATTTTTATTTATGATTACACGTAACAGGAATTCTGTTATCATCTCTACATTATTCACCGTATTTTATAAAAGAGGTTTCTAGGCTGTGAGGAAAAGGGAACCCTTCTGCACTGTTAGTGGGAGTGTAGACTGGGGCAACCACTGTGAAAATCAGTCTGGAGGTTCCTCAAAAAGCTGGGATTAAAAGTCTCATTTGACCCAGTTATTCCACTTCTGGGCGTATTCCCTGAAGAACTGAAAACATCATACCACAGTGATAAATGTGCACCCATGTTTACAGCAGCCCAATTTGTAATAGCCAAATCTTGGAAACAACCCAAATGCCCATCAGTTGAGGAATGGATAAAAAACATGTGGTATTTTTATACAATGGAGTACTATTCAGCTATAAAGAAGGATCACAATGAGGCTTTTATAGGTAAATGGATACAACTTGAGACCATACTCATATAAGTGAAATAAATCAAACCCACATGTGTAAACACTGTATCGGTTCCCTAGTGTAAGAAACTGAAAGAGTAAATAAGATACAAAATCGTCAATAAATATTGTGAAAGGGTAAGAAACTGCTCAAAAGGAAAAAAAACAACTCAGGGAAAAGGAAGAAAGAAGGAAGGGAAAAGAAAGAAAATATAAATATGTATATATATACACTTAAGATCGCTAAGATGATTGTACTACTAATTCTATTATTTCTTGGAACAAAACAGTTAACATTCATATGATTAGATCAATTTTGCATGTCTGTATCTGGTAATCTGAGTAACTCTTATGAAGATAACTATACAAAATAACAACCTTTGGTATGTTCCTACCACCTTGTTTTGAAAGCCTATACTGTTATTGCTTTGGACTCTCTGTTACTAATATTTATCTGTCTGTTTCTTGTTTTTCTTGTGTTTTGTTTTGTTATTCCCTCTAACACAGAAAGGACAGATGTACATGTATAGGCTTATACATGCCTAGAACTACTCCTAAAGATTTTACAAAACTGATTTTATTAAGGTTGATGGTATGAACAGCTACTTTAAAAAAAATGAGACATGGTAGCCATTGCTGATTTCTTATCATCATGTTTTGAATCCAATAATGCTTTTATTCTTTGATTTGATTGCGTTATGTGAGAAGGTATGGACAGCTATTTTGAAGAAACGAAGAGACATTATGGTAGCCATTGGTGATTCCTTATTGTCTGGTTTGAAAGCCTGTAATGCTTTCATTCTTTTGTTTTGATGGGTTTTATACTATTTTGTTTTGTTTGAATTTATTGTGTGAAGGTATGAACAACAATTTCAAAGAAAAGAGACACTATGATAGCCATTGTTCATTTCTTGTGGTCTTGTTTTGAAGTCCTATACTGCTTACATTGTTCTGTTCTGATCAGCTTTGTTCAGTTCTACTGTTTTGTTTTGTTTTATTTTATTCTCTTTTAAATAAATAAATAAATAAAAATAAAAATAAAAGAGGTTCCTTATTTGTTTCTTTTGCTGCTTCAATTGCTATGCTGAACAGGAAGTCTGATCCAGATAAGAACATCTCTTGAAGAATAAGAAATTTTAAAAGGTGGGTGGGAACTGATTAGAAACATAGTAATTATCACAAAAATATCTCAAAGGAAAGAAAGTTAGAAAAAATTCAACAAACAAGTATTCCATTCTGCTAAGGCAATGAGTCATGGAAATCAACAAAATTTTCTCAGATGGTACTTGATAAGTTGACCATTCAATTCTAGACTCTGTTTAATCTAGACTTTGTTCTATAAATATTAAAAGTGTTATAAAATCATAACCCCTGGCCCAATGTTTTAATTGGAAAAATGAAAGAACTACTGCTAAACTCTCTTCCTGTTATGGTGATTTTCTGTTTCCATCTGCCCCAGTTATCCCTAAGACCAAATAAAAAAGTAGGTTTTCATCTCACTACCTAAATCAAACCAGTCCTTTAGTTTCAAAAACTTCTTCAAAGAGTCATCTATACCTGAAATTATTTCATAAACAAGGAATTGTGGGAATGAACATTACCACTCCCAATAATTATAGACTTCCCGAGTCACTTCAATTTTTTTAAGTAATTAACATAAAATTTTTATGTTGGCAAAACAGATTATTTACTTACCTGAACAAAGGCAACTGTAACCACTATAAGTATTGCCTAAACAAAACAAAGACACAGACTTTTAAATCAGATATTAACAAGAAATAACTGTTATCTATATTTCATTTTTTTATATGCAGTCCCAGGGTAGCAGACTTTAAACACTGAAATCAGCTGAAAAAAAATTACACCTTTGTGTTTAGGCCCGTGGGAGAGCAATCTGACAGATCATAACTGATGGTTAACTTCTTCCTCGCAGTACCCTGTTATACTCTCACAAACTGAGGTCCAGCTTTTGCTTATGTGGGTTATTTATATCTGGTGATTTTAACTACTTTTACAATTACT
>RJWT010011585.1:0-23158 GCA_004365215.1 Cuniculus paca
GAAGAAGAGGAGGAGGAAGAAGAAGAGGAAGAAATTACAACTTCAGGAAAAAAAGATTTCCTGCTCATGTTGAAATGTAATGCCATTGTAATAGTACTAAGAAGTGGGACTGTTGCTGTTTGTGAGG
The DNA here is from genome assembly GCA_004365215.1 of Cuniculus paca. NCBI lineage: Eukaryota > Metazoa > Chordata > Mammalia > Rodentia > Cuniculidae > Cuniculus > Cuniculus paca. The sequence goes on from RJWT010011585.1 coordinate 128, forward strand.
TGATTAAGCCATTAGAAATCTGCTCTTGCAAAGGACTGAATTCTGTTATGGTGGAACTGGGTTCTTATAAAAAGGCAAATTTGTCCCTCATTATTCTAACTTAGCTATGGGGTGGCCCAGCTAGAAAGTTCTCACCAGATACATCCCCTGGGTCTTGGATTTCCCAGCCTCCAGGCCTGTGGGAAGTACATTTCTGTTCTGTATTTTAAAGAAAAAAAAATCTGTGATTCATCATGGTGGCAGGGAATTAGAGTGATAATAGTCATTGTGAAGCATCTGGGTTGGTTATAATTTTATTATTAGAGACTGGCTGCCATCTGTTATGTTGGTAAGGATTTATAAGCAGGGATATACTATGGTAGCACAAAGCAAGACTGGCTGAGTAGAAGGCCCTGGAGAAATCTTTGAACCAAAAGCAAGACAGCAGCCACCTTGGAAAGAAACAAGAGTCCTAGGAACTTAGATGATGATTTCTTGCTTGTATGCATCAAGTGGAGTCTTGGCAAGACACCCAAATGCTTTTGTGGCTTTCTAGAAATCACAAAGTGATACCATCACAGTTTAATGCTACCAAGTTGAATGGTTGCTCTGAGAGCTTAAAGCTCATGGTTTCATTGTCTGCTCTGAGAAAATTTTTAACTATTAAAGTTTGTGAGTGAGTTAAATGTACTTCATAACAGAATGTTCAGATATTCAAATACTGTGCTTATAAGTGTGACGCCACATGATCGGTGATATATGTGTTATATAGTCGGCACTCTGTATCTGCAGGTTACACATCTGTGAATCCAACCGCCCAAAGATCAAAATTTTTAAAATACTGAATCTGTCCTAAGCATGTGCAGACCTTTTATATTGTCATTATTCCCCCAAAAATATAGCACAAGAACTGTTTACATAAACTTTACATCGTGTTAGGTATAAGTAATCAAAAGATGATTCAAAGTATATCAGAGGATGTACATAGGTTTTATGCAAACACCAAACCATTTATATAAGGAAGTTGAGCATCTGAGGATTCTGGTATTGGTGGGGGAGGGGGAGAAGAGGCTTGGAACAACTACCCTGAAGATATTTAGAAACAACTGTACAGTTTTTTTCGGTGAATCAAAACTAAAATTTTTTTTTCAGGCACTGGGGATCAAACTTACAACCTCACGCTTGCCCGGCAGGTGCCACTGAGCTACATCCCCAGCCCTTGTCTTTTTGAGACAGGGTCTTGCTATGCCATTCAGACTGGCCTTGAGCTCACTTTGTAGCCCAGGTTGGTCTCGAACTCGCAGTGATTCTCCTGTCTCAGCCTCCCAAGTGCTGGGATTACTGGCATGCACCGCCAGGCCTAGCTTCAAAACTCAATTTAACACAATTTTGAGGAAGGATTATATATTCCCATGCGCGGAGTAAGAAATGATATATGCTTGACATTCAAGGAAATTAATTACCCAGGAAAACTCATGAAGTACTACAAAAATTTTAGTCCCGGCTTTTAATGTCCATTTATTCTGCTAAAACTTGTTAGCTAACAAAGAGCATCAGATATCAACTAAGAAACCTGACAGTACAGGACAAATGTATCCTTCCATGACTCAAATTTGGACCCAGGCATAAGCACAGGCCAGGACAGGACTAGAAGAATGTCTTCCCGTAACTCTCCCCCATATCTCAAATCTGGGGCTACACTGGAGCTCTAGGAGACCAGGGGAAGCCTGGGAACTGAGGAAGCAAAGCAGAGAGGGCCAAAGATGTCAAGGAGCAGCCAGAGTTCAAGCAAGGAGGAAAATAACCAAAGGAAACAGATTCACCTCTAGTATTCATCAACACTGTCCAATAAAATTAGATGTTATGGTTTAGATCTAGAACAACCCTCAAACCCTTATGTGTTCAGAGGTGCGACATTTAGGAGGTGATTAGATCACGGAGATGCTGTACTCCTCAGTAGATTATTCCACCATGAGTTCATTGTTGAATGTGCTGTCTGGAGGTGGGGCCTGATCAAAAAAGATATATCCCTCCTGCATGCCTCCCTTCTCTCTCTGCTTCCAGGCTGCCATGGGTTGAGCACATTTTCCTCTACCAGACCCCTCTGCCATCTTGTTTCTGCCTTGGAGCTAGTTGACCACAGAAACTGTGAACCAAAGTAAATCTCTCCTCTTTCAAGTAGTGGGTGTTGGGAAAGTAACTAAGACATTAGGAATACATACAGGTGCAATCCTGACCAACTAACAAGATCCTTGAAGTCAATAGTATTCTGTCCAATGGTGCGGCCAGAAAACATGTGACCATCAGTGCCGAATTATTTTTTATTTACATCAGATTTAAGTAAACAAAATGCAAGCCAATCACAATATGATGTCATTCTCTATGTTCACAGGTGAATATTAATTGACTAGAGGCTAAATAACTTGCCCATATCATGATAGCAATAATTTTGAATGCATAGTGTATGGTACTATGGCAGAAACAGCTTCCTAAGAAAATATTCCACCCAAAAAGATGGTAATACTTACCTAGTTAAAAAGATTAGATGAGTCTAATCAACCAATAACAAAAAAAAAATTGCAAGAATCTTGAGATTGGTGTTAACATAGTTTCAAGATCTTGATTCTCCTACATCTTTCTTTGACTTTGTAGCTGATCCTAAATCTTTTGCATGCGTTTTTATGTTGCTTCATTATAAGATATGGTTGTGTAAGAATACGGCTTGACCAAGACAATCTTCCTGGAATAGAATCTACTAATATTAACCAGGGAGTTGAGGGAATTGACCTGAATACTCAAGTTAAGAGCTGAAGTATTGGAACTCTGTTGTCAGCACAGGGACAATGTTGGGAGGTTCAGAGCCTATGAAGACTTAGCATCTAGTCAAAGGTCAGCATTTACTACAAGTAAACTTCAGTATTTTCTAGGGCAATGCTGTCTATAGAAACACATAACATGAGTCATATATGTAGTTCTAAATTTTCTAGTAGCCTTTTTCAAACAGATAAATAAAAACAGATGAAATTAATTTTGTAGTGTGTTTTAACACAATGTAACTAAAATACTATCATTTCAATATACAATGTTCTTAATTATTAATAATATATTTTAAACCCCTGGTTTTATACTAAGATTCTGAAAATTCAGTGTGTATGTTTACTGCCAACACACTTCATTTAGACCACCCTATTTCACGGGCTCAGTGCCCCATGTGGCATAGTGAGCAGCTCAGCCCTAAGCTCTCAAATGAATAGTGAGTTTCAATTAGGTAAAAGCACTTACAGAGTATATCTTATAATGAGTAAAATTCTGAAAAACATCAAAATGTTTTAACATATGTCTTATTAAATTACTAGAGAGTACTGTATTTACAACTAGAGAAAAATCACTGCTATAGTTTGTTTTTATTTTGATATCCGGCTGAAAAAAAAAATGAAGGAAGGGGTTCAGGATCTCCATTAGTTAATTTTTGTGATAAAATGGTTCAGCCCAATAGAATCTGAAGGGTAATACTTTGGGTGACATGGATCATTTACAGTTTTGAAAAATGAAAGTCTTGAGAGTAACATTTGATGGAGTCAGCGTGGAAGAAAAGAAAGGAGAAAGAGAGGATGGGATGAGAGAGCAGTAAAACGCTATGCGAGTGACACAGAGAGGACCCTGTTGGGGACTGAGGGGAACCAGACTTTATCTCCATTGCATTTTTGTCAAGAACCAGCTCTGATGTTAAGTTTGTGTCTTTCTACAGCCTGATTGCCTAGTTCGTAATTATTTGTTCCTCTGACCCTTTCTTTCCTAAGTTGTGAAAATCATACAGACCAGCTCAACTTACCTACTTCATGATTGGTGCCAATCACAGGGCCAAAAGGCACAGGCAATGACCTCTCCAGGGTCCTTCTGCCCCCAAATGCCTTACTCTACACAGTGAGGCCTTCCTTCAGGTTTATTCCTATAGTGTTTTCCAAACTTCAACAATGTATTTGATTATATCTGTCTCCGTTTTTATCATATCTATATCCTACCCAGCTAGAATTATTAATATATTTTCCTCAACCCCATTCTTTTACAAAAATACCCATATAAAAATACTTATATCACTACCAAAAAATAAAAACCAGGGCAATTTGTAATGGAAATTACCCTAAAGGTAACATCACTATTAAAATTTTAAATGATCACAAATGTAATGCCTAGAATCATTTTGCCTACCTCTAGCTCTTTGATTTCCATTGATTAGGGAGTATCAAATTAAGATACATTTTCCAAAAAGAAATTGTTAAAACATGAATGTCAGAGAGTAGATACAGAGCTCTCTGTATTCACAAATAGTTAGCTATGAAAATTCTTGAACAGGGAACAATGGTGAGGCTAGTTTTCATCTTTAGTGTGTATAAGAATGACCTGGGAAGCTTATTTACAATATAGAAGGTAGAATGTGATCATTATGTGTATCTAAAATGTACCAACAAAATCTAGTTTAAAAAAAGAGAGAAAGAGAAGGTTTCTGGACCTCACACCATATTTAGTAAATTTAGTAGAATGTGGTTGAACATTCACATTTTCATTAAGTGCTTTGATTGATTAGGATTAGTGGGTCAACAAAACACACTTTGAGAAACCCTGGGACACAGAATGGCAGGCCAGTAGATGTGGGAGGCCATGCTTTGGATTAGCAGCAGAACTTAATAAAGACAACAGGTCAGGGGTCTGAGAACCAACCCCACCAATTCCATGTTCCACAGACTGTACCTCTCCAGATTAAAAAAAATATGACAACAATCCATTCAATTCACATGAACTCAGCAACAAAATCACCTTTGCATGGATAATTAGAGGCAAAATATGTATCAAACCTAGATGAAATATTTCTCTTCCATGGGGTACCTTTGTTTTTCCTCCACTTTTAGAGATTTGGTTCTGAACTGTGACTTGTGTCTTGCTCTCAGTGTCTCTGGCTTTTCTTGCTTATTCACTTAATGATTTTGACTGCCATGTGGTGAAACACTACAGAGACTAGGACAAGGGACTAAGTGTAGCATATTATTTCCTGTGACAGTTGTAACAAATTAGTGCAAATTTGGTGACTCAACAGAAAAGTATTCTCTGAATTCTAGAGTCCAAAAGTCAAAAATTCATTTCACTGGCCTTTAAGAAGGTACCAGCAAGACTGTGTTTCCTTTTGAAGGCCCCAGAGTATCCATTCCTGCCTCCTCCAGTTTCCTGTGGCATCAGCATCCCTTGGTACATAGCTGCATCACACATCTCTGCCTCTGTGATCACTCTGCCTCCTCTTCCTCTTCTATGTCTAATTTCCCCTGCTCCTCCCATAAGGACACTTCATGTCTTGGTTATATTTTTTCTTCCATTGCTGAGACAAATCAATATCCAAAATTAAAGAAGGAAAGGTTTAGTTAGCTCACAGTTTGTGGAAGTTTCAGTTCACAATCAGCTGGGTCCAAGGCAGGGTGGCTCATGGCAGAGGGCAACAGTTCATGATGGCAGAAGATAGCAAAAGCTAAAGGGGATGAGCTCAAAAGCAAGCCTCTTTCCTTCCCTTATATTGTATGCAAGCTACCCACCCCAGGGTGGGTGTAGCACTCACACCCATAATCCCAGCTTTGGACCATGAATTAATGAGGCTTTTGGGAGACATCCAGACACAAACCATAACATTCCAGTTGTGGCCCCCCAAAGACTCATGAACAACCTTTATGCAAAAGACATTTAGTCCATCTCCAAAAGTTGCCAAAGTCCTAAAAGCTTCAGCATTGCTGAAAAGTCTATGTTCGAAGTCTCCTCTGAGATGTAAGGCAAACTGTTAGCTGTAAGCCCCTGTACAAATGAAAAGAAAGTTAAACACTTCTAACATGCAATGGCACGAGATAGACATTTCCATTGCAAAAGTTACAAATGAGGATACAAAGGATTGGGACCAAAGCAAGTCCAAAATCCAGCAGAGCAAACATTAAGTCCTGTAGTTCCATGTGGAACATCTAAAGCAATTTGTGCCAAATTGTGAGCTCCAAAAGGCTGGTGTGACTCCACTCCTACAGCACTTCTGGTGGTTGTAGCTCCCAGGGATTCTCTCTTAGGCCCACTCTGCTCAATCCTTGTATCTTTCTTTAGATGATCCATGTTCCTGGCTTTTTCAAATTTCTAGAGTCTCCACTGCACCTTTGGCTTCACATTCACAGCTTCATACATTTCTCTCTCAGGGGAATGCTGCCTGGGCAGTGTTCTTCTGAAATCTAGGTGGAAGTCTTTTTAACCTCAGAACTCTTGCATTCTGCATGCACCTAAAATCAGCACCATGGATGATGCCAAGATCCACTGCCAGCTGGAACAATAGACAGGCTTTCTTCTCTCTTGGCTGTAGGGGTTGAGTGCCTGAATCATTGGGCACTCTGAATCCAATTCTGAGGAAAAAATTCTCTAGGATGCTGCCACTCTGGAACCTGGTGTGGCCACCACCATTTTGGAACTTGGTGTGGCCACCATCACCATTCTGGATCTTAGTGTGGCTGATGCCATTCTAGAACATGGTGTTCTGTGGTTTCCTCCTCGAGCAAAGCCTTTCATTTTTGTAGTTTTGAGGCTGCAAAGGGTGGAGACTTGCTCCTTCTTGTGATGCCTTCAGGCAATCTTTTATATTGTCCCTATCCTTGTCCGCAATCAAGATCTCCTCAGCACTATCTTTGCAATCCACAACTTTACTAGAGTTTCTTTTCTGGCCAAACTCACAGTGTTTTAAATCATCATGCTAGGCTCTTTGCTCTTGATTTGCAACATGAATCTAGCTAAAAGCCCCCAACAATAGCCATGCCACTGCCCCAACATTAGATTGCTTTGAAATTTCTTCTGCCAGATTCATTAGTCCACCACCATTAATCTCAGTCTCAGGCAAAATCTATGAACACAAGCAAAATGCAGAAAAACTTTCCACCAACCCATAACATACATTGTCTGGACTCCCACAGCCATTGCAGTCCTTCTTCCCAGTAGAAACCTCCCAAGTCTGGTCTTTACCAGCAGGATTTCTATCAGCCTTCTGGTCTTCTGAGCTCTGACCAGAATCTCCCATAAAGAACAGCCTAAGGTGTTCCAACTCTACTCTTTCAGGTGACATCTCCAAACCTTTCCAAACTCTTCCCACAAGCCATTCCCAAAGGTTCTTGAACCACATGACCCCATAAGCAACAGTCCCACTCCTGGTACCAAATTCTGTCTTGGTAACTTTTTTCTCTCATTGCTGAAACAAAATATCTTACACCCAAAATTAAGGAAGGAAAGGTTTATTTATCTCACAGTTTGTGGAAGTTTCAGTTCATAACCAGCTGGGTCCAAGGCAGGGTGGCTCATGGCAGAGGGCAATAGTTCATGGTGGCTGAAGACAGCAAAAGATAAAGTGGAGGAACTCAAGAGCAAGCCTCTTTCCTTCTCTTATATTGTATGCAAGCTACCCACCCCAGGGTGGGTGTAGCACTCACACCCATAATCCCAGCATTGGACCATGAATTAATCACAAACTCTAGAAGCCCACCTCTGTGACTGCATAAGACTTTGGAGGGACATCCAGACACAAACCATAACACTTCTAATGGTGTTCAAGGGTCTCCCTCATCGTCCAGGATAATCTCCTCATCTCAAAACATTAACTTAATCCTATAGTTTAAAAGTTTATTATATGGTAAAATTTATGCTATTCATATTTTAGTTTAATTTTAAAAAACTTTACCATGTAAAATCACATTCAAAGATACTGAAGATTATGATCCTATGTTTTCAGAGCCACTATCCAGCCTACAGTGGCTCCCAGCCTACTACCAGGGAGGAATCAAGACTGTCAGCTCACTGACAACACTGGAGGCACGGAGGTATGCCAGCAACCATGTGAGTGAGTTTGGAACCAGACCTTCCCAGCCCAGCCTAGAGATGCCTGCAGCCCACCTGAGGCCCAGATTGCAGCCTGTGAGAGACTCAGAGCCAGAAACATCCATTAAACATTACTGATTCTCGAGAAACGAAATGCTAGTTTAAGCAACTATATGTTGGTGAACTTTGTTATACAGCAACAGGTAACTAACAGTTGCTTTGTTCAAGGCCCATAAAGTGCTAATTCATTACATTGTAGTTGCATTCATTTAAGATGACGATTAAGCCAAAACATTTTATTAATGGAGTCAAACTGCTATTGTGACAAAAGCTCGACCTACAGAGTTAATAAAGAAAAAAGTCCCACTTACTGGGTAGCCTTGGACCAATTGTTTAACTTTTATTTCTACTTGTGTTAGATAGGGATAATCAATTTATTGTTGGCAATTTTTACTAAAATGACATATAGAAAGTGTCTACTTCAGTGTCTACCATATAGTGAACAATCAATAGAGCAGCCTACATTATTTGCATGTAGCTTAAGAAAATATATATTTTAAAATAAAATAATATTAAATATAGTTTAGAATTATCAACTTAGAGTTTGTCATGAAATTATAGCTTCTCTAAGGTCAATTATTTGGTGTTATTTTTAAGAATTGAAAGAATCTAACACATTTTACACTGGTCACCATCTCTGTGGGCTATACCAGCTATACTGTGGGCATCCATTTGTGAGGCCAACCTTGTAATTAAGGCTTGGAGTCAGAAAATGAAGCCATCCTTTCTGATAAGCCATACAAGCCATGCAGGGCCCAGGAAGAGAAAAGTCAGATAGCGCTTCCCATGAGCCTACCATCGCACGGGCTGAGAATCACCAACTGTTTCCCCCATCCCCCTGACAGCAACTAGCTGGTTCGGAGGACAGGTTGAGTTGATAGCAACTGAGGTACAAAAAGCAACTGAAGGATTGTATTGTTTGGTTGACTCTGCAGGCCTGGTGTTGGCAGTCTGAGCATCTATAGGGAGGATAACAGTATGCGATATAGCAAATATGGGGGGACTCCTGTCTATCTTGTTTTTGAAATCCAATATTATTCTCACTGTTTTGTTTTGTTCTGATTAATTGTTTTGCTTTATTCAATATTCTGTTTTGATTGGTTTTATTCTGTTTTGTTTTAGTTTGATTTTGCTGTGTCTGATGGAATGGACAACTCTTGTGAAGATAACAAGATATACTATGATAGCCAATGTTGTTTTCCTATTATCCGGCTTTGAAGTTCTGTACCTATTTCACTGCTTTGTTTTGATTGAATTTATTCTGTGTTGTTTTGTTGGGTTTTATTATCTTTAAAATAAAATTTTAAAAATTTTAAAAAAAGAAAGAAAATGAAGGCATGAAGAAATTAAAACCAAATTGTTTTAGCTACAGTCAGTGAAACCTGTATTGATGGAGAGAGCCAATGTAATCACTTAACAAGAGTAAACCAGGAAAGGACCTTGCGGCCAAGTATGATCTGGGAAACAGTTCAGAGATTAGTCACAAGCCCATTTCTCTCTGGGCAGAGTGAAGAGGTCAATTCGTGTGGCAGGCTGGGGAGTTTCGAGAGGAACTTTGTGGGGCATGAGGCTGAAGGTTAATGGGTAAGGATAGTGAGAGGTGTGAAAGCCAAGGAATTAAAGAAATTTTCTATCTGTCTCATAGAAGGTTTGATCTGCAGTCTCATCCTTGCACTTAATTAAGCACTTATCTTTGCTCATCCCTGAAATAAATAATTTTACTGGACCATCTCCCAGGTCCCTTCTAGCCGACATTCATGATTTCTGCTCATATAAAAAACGGGTTACACTCGTGAGTGTGCTGGGCTTTCAGATGCACAGTGAAATATGCTGGTTGCAGTCCGCTGCTGTTTGGCTTTGCTTTCTGCTCTTTCTCTCGCATCATTATGTGACTCCGCATTTAGGAAGAGAACCAGTGCTTAATGTGTGAGAGAAAAAGAACATGAGAGACGGCTTTCAGAGGGGCTTGCTGAGTCTAAAAAGACAACTTATTTTCTCTCAAACGCCGACAGTGTGTATCATTAAGGCACCTGACCTTGAACGCTGAGCTGGAGGAACTGATGTCCTTCAAATGGGGGATTTAAAGGCAGATCAGCAGTTGCACACATATGGATGTGTTTTCTGGGAATTACGAGGAATTAAGGCTTCCTTTTAAAGGAGTAAAGGAAGAGTAAACCAAAATCTTTTTCCAAGAATATATATTTAGTGGCTTTTTATTTGAAAATTTCCTCATTATCTCCATGTTTTCCATAGGCCTAGAGGAGATCTCAGTGACCCTACTTTGTGTGCACGGACACTGCTGTTTCCATTCCTTTTGACCTTGACCTCTGTCTCCCTGTACATCCCTCCCGCTCACCAAGTAGCAGACCCCAGAGTCCTTGCACCAGCAGTTACCTGGCAACAGCAACAATCATGCTAACAGGGAGACAGCAGCAGGGAGACCAGAGTCTGCCTCTTCCACAATTTAAGGGAGAGAGCTCTTTTTATCAATGGCTTTCATTCCTGCCCAGAGTGTCCTCTTGAATCACACATTCCCTGTTCCAATCCAACCCCTACTCTCCACCACTACTTGGTAAAAACCACTTGCAACTGGAGAGTGTAATAACCAAGCCAGAGATTCACATGGAATAGTATATACTTGGATAGACTCAATAATTACCCTTCCGTTAGCCCTTAGAATTCTCAGGAGTCAATCAACCTTAGTTTCCATCTGTGGACATGTCATGGTTCAGCTCAAAGGTGTATTTTGACTACCTAACAGTTCTGTCATAATAGAGTCCTAAATGCTGTGTGCTGAGAATCACAAGCAATGCCTCACTTCTTGCCTGTCTAGCCACAGTACCACAGCAAGTGATACCAGAGAGAGGGCTTGCTCTGATCTCGGCTTTGCACTCAGCACTGTACAGACACATCTAACTATTAAAACTAACCTATGAAGTCAATAAGATTATTCTTCCTGTATTGTAGGTGAGGATTACTGAGGTTCAGCATGACTAATTGTGAAAGGTCATATATTTATTGAAAATGGGGCCAGAATTTGAACTCAAACTCTTAACCTGCTTTTTATATAATTAAAGGTGAGCTATGGTAGGGTTAGTTAAGAGGGAGTCTGAGCAGTGAGGCAGAGACAGAATTTACCAAACTATATGGATTGGGTGGTTAAAAAAAAATAATTATACCCAAGTCACCTAAAGAAATATGCTAAGAAAAACCTACTCCCTATTTAAAGTGGGAATGTATAATATGAAAGGCTGACAAATCTGCAGCAGAGTCCTGGAAAGCCACAATAAATGTCATGGGCTTTGGAAGATGTTAGCACCAGTCCACTGGGGAGGTGATCCCTGAAGTCCCTATCATCCCATTGTTCTGTGACTCAAAGGGAAAGTAACATGGCCATGTGAGTCAACACAAAAAGCACAGTCTTTGGGGTGAGATAAACAGCAACAAACCCAGCATGGCCAATCACTCACTTTGTGATTTCAAAGAAGTAAACTAAATTAACGTGCACTGAGTCTATGTCTATGTCCTGTAAAGAGTACTGATTTATGACACAAAGAATCACTAAATTTAAATGTACACCATGCCCTGAAGTGGTCCAAGGGCTCACTGAGCAAAATTATCCACAATTTCTTTTATTTTCCTTACCTACAGACTAGAAAAAGTAATATCTACCTTTTTTTTTTTAAGACAAGGTTTTGCTCTATAGTCCAGGCCACTGGCATTTGAACTCACTGGGTAGCCTAGGCTTCCGACTCATAACCCTCCTGCTTTAACTTCCAAAGTACTGGGATTACAGGTGTGTGCCATCATGCCCAGGCGCTAATTAGAACTTTGCAGCCTTGCTGTGAGCATTGCAACGAGATAATGCTTGTGAAAAGGACTCATGGGCTGAGTAACATGTCGTTATGGTTTAAATCAAAAATGCCCCCCCGAAAGTCTTATGTGTTTGGAAGGTGATTGGATTGTGGGAGCAGCATATTCATCAGCGGATTCATCCATCGATGAGTTCAGTAGCTGAATGTGCTGCTAGGAGGTGAGACCTGGTTGGAGGTAAGACACTAGGGGTGTGACCTGAAAGGATGTATTCTTGTCCCCAGCTTCTGCCTTTTCTCTCTGTTTCCTGGCTGCCATAGTTTGAGCACCTTTTCAGTACTACCCACATCCCCCACAATGCCCCTCTGTCATCCTGTTCTACCTTGGAGCAGATGATCATGGTCTGGAACTGTGAGCCAAAATAAACCTATCCTCCTTCAAGTTGCGAGTATAAGGTATTTTGTGCTAGCAATGAAAAAGTAAGATATATGTAATGCAAAGTTAGTAAGACTTATTAGTGGTAGAATTGAACTCTTAATTAATAGATATTATCATAGGTATTACCTGTATGGCATGATCACTGCCAACCTTTCCAACTTTATTTCCCACTAGCTCCTATTCCTGGTTGAACAAACCAAAATATACTGTCTCAGAGTCTTGGTGCTGCCTGAAATTTACTCCAGCTATCTGCATGGCTAATTCCTCAATTTCACTCAGGTCTTTGCTCCAAAGTTATAAATAAATATTTGAGGTGATGGATATGGCAGTTACCTCAATATGATTGCCTCACATTATGTGCATTTCTTGAAATACCTATCACACCATATATATCATGCATATTTACAATTATGCCAATTAAAACAAAAAATATATTTTAGAAATAAAAAAGTAATATGCCCCAGAGAGGGCCTTCTTATCCATCAAATCTAAAGCAGAAAATGTATACACACGTGTACACAGTATACACATGCATATGCATATGATATACACACATATTCATACATATAAACATACAAACACACATGGACACACACATCACTCTATTTCCTTATCCTGCTTTATTTCACTCAGAATATTACCTCTCCCCAAAACTATGTTTTATAAGTTTGTTATCTGACTCCCCACTGCAGTGCTTGCTCTGCAGAGACGGGGACCCTCTCTTGTTCAATCTGATACTTCCAGTGCCTGGGAACAGTTTCTACTCCTAACACACTCAGGTAACCTTGATAGACATAACTCCATGCATTGAAGATCTTCAATAAAAATAGTCTTTTACATAATCTTAAGTGAAATAAATTGGACACACAAATTTAAATATTGCATAGTTTCTAATGTGTGAGAAACTCAAAGGGTAAATAAGAAGCAGAATAGAAAATTAGATACTGGGAAGCAGGAAGAACTTGTTCAAATGGGAAGGGAAACAAGGGAGGGGGAGGGGAACAGAAGAAAGAGGAAAAAAAGAATGGAAGGAAAAATGGAAACAAAGCTTGTATAAATGAGGAGGAGAAGAAGAGTTGAAGGGAGGGGAGAGGAATAGGAAAAGAAAAGAAATAAAAATATATTACGTACAGATACAAATTCCCTGAGATGAATGTGATCAATATGTATGACAACTATGTACTAATTTTTAAAAAGTTAAGAAAAAGAAAAATTGTCTCTTATTATCTTCAAGCATTTCATAATTAACTTCACCAACCAAACTGATTTCTGCCTTCATGTAAATTAATGAGATTTTTACTGCAAGATCAACTGCTGTCAGTGTATAAGTCAGTAAACCATGAACTAAGTTCTTAGAATTAGAAGGAACTTCAGGCATAACCTCTCCCCCAACGCTGTGATCCCTGTCACTGCTTCCCTGACCGGAAGGCACCTCAGAGGAGGGAGAAGGTCACGACAATGGCAGCTCCCTCCCTCGTTCCAAACATATTATTATTTCTTCTACAAACTCCCTATCTTTAGAAGTAGGCTAACAAGTTTTCCTGCATATACATGACTACCTCCCTGCACTGATATTTTTATAGTCCTTGTTCAGTCCTCTAGAGTGAGACAGGAGGCCTCTCTCCTCCTGTCCAGAGCAAGTGAGCCTCTCCAAGAAAACTTCCCCAGGGTAAACAACCCCAAATCACCTTACAGACCCCCTTTCTGCTACACTACCATGCTATTGGCTTTATTATTATACACTTCTACTCCCATTTTCATCTTTGTAATCATCCTGCAGTGTACTGCTATTCCCCCACACAAGCCTGCAACGGACTCATTTAACTTTGAACCTTCTCAATGTGTTCCAATGAAAAAGGGGCCAATCATCTCTCCTGTAAATTGCCAAAATAAATACAGGTGCAATATATATGTTGTTGAGAGTATATAAATTAAAAGTTCTCTATTTAGGGATGTTTGGAAGCTTTTCACATTCATTTGTTGCTTTGAGCTAAAATGAACAGGTCCCATTCAAACATAGAACAATATTCATTCAGGAGCTCTGACCTGTGTCTCCTATCTTTAGACACATATAATTTCAACTGAAGCTACCATGAATTGAACCAGGAGAGCAAGTGCAATTTCAGCAGCTGTGGAAACAAAAGCAATAATACCCAGCTACTTTTATCCATTAAATTTGGAGCTTTCCCAAGAAAAGTTAAATTTTATTGTGCTTCCTTCCCATTTAAAGAGTTCCCACAGAGAATGTTTTGTGTTTTCACACGGCCTTCTGGTGCTTAATCAGAGCTAGAAGGGGTAGAAAGTCAGTCTATTTTTGTCAAAGCCTCTGTGGCTTTGGGGGTTTGTGTCTCACCAACTGTGGCTACTACTTAACTTCTAGCCCAGAAGACATCTTTGACCCAACAGTGGAACAAGCCAGAAGCATCCAGCAGTCCCTTCCCCAGAGGCACTCATGCGCAGAAAAGCAACCAAGCTTTAGAAGTCAGTCCACGCTGTATTTATATCACGGTTCTACCATTTTCTGATGGGTGACTTTGAGGAAATTACATAACTGTCCTTCATCCATCTCTTCATCTAATACCTGCCTTGAAAGGTTGCTGTTAGGAGTTAGGTAAGATAATGCACATAAAATGAACTAAACAGGGCTAGGCATGCAGTACATACTCAGTAGTAACTAACAGATGAAAGATCAGAAAATCCAGGAGTACAGAATTAGAACAAGGTCAGATATTCAAGGTCTCTTGCTCTTGGGCTATGAGAGCCTAATGAATTGTCTGTTTCTATTCTATCTAAGGAATGGAGAGAGACCAGTCAGTGAAAGTGGGCTGCCCTCTTTTCTGGGCAACATGAAAGATACAATGACGGTTCTCATGCCCAGATTGCAGACTCTATGAAGCCAAGCAGCCAGTAAAATTTGGTTCTCTGACTTTATATATTGTTTTTCATTCTTTATAATTAATAGGAAGATGTGTAAGCCTGCTGGCAAACTACTCCCCATACCTTAGGCTAAATTGCTTCTGAAGGTTGTTTTTGGTCTGTCAAAAAATAAAGCAGGGTATGGTGATGCACTCCTGTAATCTTAGCCCTCAAGAGCCTGAAGCAGGAGACTGCCATGAGTTCCAGGCCAGCTTGAATTATATATCGATACTCTGCCTCAAAAAAAAAAAAAAAAAGAAAAGAAAAGAAAAAAAACCTAATAAATATACACTTTCAAGTTTTATAATTCAATATAAATATATTGACTGTCTTTGTATTTACACAATGCACAAGTAACAGTATGTAGTCTATGCTTTTAAGAAGTTCACTCACTTAAGGTTAGGTCCATAAGTAGCTACAACTCAAAGCAGAGTGTAAAACTTTCTGTAACTATAATACACAGAAAGAGCACAAAAAAGATATGATTCCAGATCTGGTTTCAGTGTAAAGGAAAAGGCTTCCTGGAGCAAGAACATTTGTGTCTTGAGGGACAGGCAATGTTTGGAGGGAGAGAAGTGGGGGGCATCACAAAGGGAATACCACAGAACTGACAGCTTGTCTGGAGAGCAATGAGGAGCTAAGCTGGGCTAGAACCTAGGAGGAATGGGAGAACAGCATTGTACACAGATAAAACTAAACAGAAAGAAGGAATCGGTACACGGCAAGAAATAAAGACCATGCCAAGAAGCTTGACATTTGTGGAGTACGTCATGGGAAGCATGTGACAGGTTTTGAACAGAATTGGCATGACTGCATCTACAATTTAAAATAAATTATGGGCTGGGGATTTAAGCAGCACAAGCACCTGCATGGCATAAGCAAGGTCATGAGTTCAATTCCCGGTACCAATAAATAAATCAACATCTTATTTGATGACTTTTAAAACACACTGTAACCTACATGCTCTGTCTATTCACTCACTCATCATGTATTTATTGAGCCTTTACTAAATGTCAGGCATCAGGGTTGTGTACAATATTTAGCAAGACAAACACAAGCCCTGCACTTGGGCCTCTGTACAATTTGGGGGTGGGATAATAATCAGGCTCCAGCCAGGAGTGTGTAATAAAATGCTTATTTTCCCTGTCTTCCCAGTGTGGTGGCCCAGAGGACTTCACAAAACCTCTGAGTAACATCCTATCACCATATAGCCCCTACATTTTATGTATTTTTCTAACCAGTAACATTGACCCAGTGATTTTCATTATGATTTAGGCTTTCACTGTGAAAGCCTATATGGTCTACATTTCCCATGAGTTTTATTTCCAGTACAGAAACCTATACTGCCTCATATTCATAAAGATGTATCAAATAAATAGTTGAATTAGAAATTTAGATATGTAAGAATATGTGTTTTAGTTAAAATCTAGATTATTAAAACTAGAAGCGACCTTTACCAAACCAGTCCCATTTTACCTGGAGCACAATATACCAACCACTGCAAAAAGAAACAAGTTTTGCACAAGAGAGCTGATTCACAAGGGGAAAGACACTTATGGGATAAAGAGCAGGGTGAAAGATGATGGGAGGTGACATCTTCAGTAGTCCAAAGGTGGAGTCACTCTCTGTACCCCTTGACGGACAAACGCTCAGAAAATCAAGGCCTTAGCATGATCTAAGGGTGCAGTGGTCAGACACTGACATAGTCACAAGTGAAGGGTCAGTGGTTTTGATGAAATCAGCCTTCCAGGGCCTGAAAAGTAACCTAGGCAACCATTCTCATCATGACCCTCAGGTCAAGAGGTGTTATCCACAACAGAACTAATGGGAGACACAATATATTGCTCTGCTATAAGACTTTCATGATTCTTGTTCCCTCTGACTGGGGGTTTAACCCAGGACCTTCGCCCTGAGCTACATCTCCAGCCTCCCTGCCCCCCGCTTTTTTTTTTCCTTACTTTAAGACAGGATCTTGTTAAGTCACTAAATTGTGCAGACGAGGCTCAAATTTGTGATCCTCCTGCTTCAGCTGCCCAGAGTGCTGGGGCTATGGACGTGTTCCACGACACCTAGCTAAAATTAGGAATTTTTAATGTCAACTATAATCAAGTGGAGCTAGAGAGTTTTTTCAGCTTTTTGCCAGTTTCACAATCTTCGAGAACAGATTGGAAACTAGTCATCAGATCAAGCCAGTCTCTTGGCATTTTATTTGGCCTATACTGTGGTCTTGTGTGTGTGTGTGTGTGTGTGTGTGTGTGTGTGTGTGTGTGTGCTAAAATTTCAATATGTGTAGGAAAGGCATCTAGCCTTCAGTTTCCTATAGGCCACCCTAGTCATATTGTCTGATATCCAGAAAATTCATTCTGTCCCCTAGAGGCATTTGAGTATAACATGTGCTTCTTGCCTATCTACTACCATGTGCATTAAACCTCAGATCCAGAGAGACCCTAATCCATCTAATGTCACACAGTCAGTTAATGACAGACAGCTTTCCAAGCCAGTACTCCTGCCACTGCATCCCACCTCTTCTCATAACAGCAGAGGCTGAGCAGGGTCACCTGATCAGACTTGCCTCAGGAATTGCCTGGTATCCGTGGCAACCAGAGGAATCAGCACATCAATCAGCCCTGCTGTGTATGTCTATGTCCAGTGATCCAAAGTCCTGACATGACCACCACAGGTGGTTCCTCTCAGGAACAGCTTTTCCTGGCGTGGGTAACCTGTTCTTTCCGGAGATGCTTGGTCAGATGGGACAGTGACAGTTTTGTCCCTTCATTAGAATTTCCTCCTATTGTGCTACTACAGAAGGGAAACTGACTGTGTGGTAGAGTGACTAAAGAAAAATGCTAAAGTGGGAACTGGGGACTGTCCAAGTAGCAGCCACTGAATCATGAGGAGATTTCTGTGCTGTCTCTTGTTCTCCCATCCAGTTGAGTGACTCAGTGGTTGAAATCTTGTGGCAAGACACCTGAAAGCCACTAGTCTTTTTCACTAAGGACTCATTCACGGGATAAAAATGTAACATTGTTCATTTCCCATCACCCCATTACCCTGAGCACCAGATTGCTGCTAATTCAATGCGATGCTGAGTCAGTCATCACATCACTGAGGCGACATTCTTCTGCAAAAGCTATTTATGTCTCGGCATCATTTGAAAGGCTGGTTAGATCCTCTCTGAGATATTCAAGTTCCAGGGAGGCAGCCCGATCTGATGAGAACCGCAGAGGATGTGGGTCTGAGGAGAGCCGCCCCTATAAGACAGCAGGCCAACTCAGGGCGTGCCTTCCAGCTCGAGTGTGCAACTGTTTTGTCCTTAAACTTACCTCAGGACAAGTATCCTCAGATTAAGAAAGTCACAGAGCTGGGGCAGTGGTGCTCACCTGTTGTCCTAGCACTGAGGGAGGTTGAGGCTGGAGACTCACAAGTCTGAGGTCAGCTGGACAACCTAGTGAGATCCTATCTCAAAATGAATAAAATGAGAAAGACTGGATGGATGTTTTGATCTACAGTAACTCAAAAAAACCCATAGAGTCACAACTCACCTCAGCTCTGGAAACTCCCCCGGCTCACCACAAGCAGGAAGAAGTCAGAGGGCCAGTAGGATCACTTCAAGTTCGAGGCCAACCTGGGCTACATTGTGATTTCAAGGCCAGTCTGAACTACATAGAAAGACCTTGTCCTGAAAAAGCAGAAGCAGAAGCAGAGGCAGAAGAAGCAGCAGCAGAAGAAGGAGGAGGAGGAGGGGGAGGAGGAGGAGGAAGAGGAGGAGGAGAAGGGGAAGGGGAAGGGGAAAGGGAAGGGGAAGGAGAAGAAAGAAGAAGAAGAAAAGGAAGAAGAAAAAGAAGAAGAAGAAGGAGGAGGAGGAGGAGAAGAAGAAGAAGAAATAGAAATGAGTGAATGAGGATAATTACATAGTAGTGGGTAGTTAAACATCCAGCCTGAAGTTAGTAGAGAGACAATATTGTGAGCCTATTTAAACAGTGAAACAGGCTTTGGGTTTGCTTCTACCCACCCTTTTCTTCAGAAGGCAGAGGTCTCAGCTAAAGGAGTGACCTCCAAGAAGAAAATGAAGCAAAAGCTGTCCTTACTATCTTCCTCCTTCCCAGGTATCCTATGTGACAGTAGGTGGTGAAATGCTTGTGAAGAACTTTGAGCTCCTGGGAGATCAAAGCTACATGAATAGAAAGTGTCATTATACTGTGAAACACTGGAGAATGGCTTCCCTGGAAGTCATCATGCACCAGACAGAGAATAGATGAAATCATTTTCTCTCCTTTCTTCTGATCTCTGGATAAAAGCTTCTTAGTCATTTTAGGAGACTTTAATCCACTAGTGGACTGTCCCCATTTGAGGACTGCTGGGCTAAAGTTAGTACTGACCTGAACACGACGGTCACAAGGGGGAATGGGCTGGAGTTCCTCTCAGCTGCTTCAATCTTGTCCCTTGCCTGTTTGCACACCGTTCATTCCCCCAGTGTTTGGGGACAAGTTTGTACCTGGGCTTCTCTGAAATGCTGTCAACTCAAGGGCAGACTTGGAGAAAACCCCTCCAGCCCTTCTCCTCTGATTTCTGCTGCTTTTCTTCAAGGGACTCACCCTACCCATTGCACAGAGCCTTGCTCTCAGATGTTAGTCATAACTCTCTTGTAAACAAAACCAATTTTAAGGCTCTAGGGAAGTCTTTCCAGGTGCAGTGGAAGAAATTTTGAGCCTGCAGGCCCACTCCTTACCCGTCAAATTGCTCCATAAAAATAGCTTCCAATTCTAGCCAGTATGTTAGTCCATTTCTGAAGGTAATGGCTGTATATATTCCAGAGAGAAAGAACCAGGAGGATGAGTGGACACATAGCATAAGAATTAACCGAAAGGACAGAAGCCACTTCCCACAGCAACGGAACAGCTCAGGGAGGCACACATGTGCTTGGAAATATGTGCTCATGTGTGGCTTTTATGATAAAGAACAAAAACCGACGGGAGCTAGCTCAAGTAAAGAGGGATTGTTGTAGGTCATCTCATGGTACATTAAAGAACTCCCAAGGAAATTCAAAAGACGGAGCCATAACAGGCTTAGAAATTTGGATAAACGAGTAGGAGACAGGATTTGAACAGAAAGTGCTCTAGATACTAAGGTAGCAGAAGCCCAATCCCTCTTTTAGAGATAAGTCACTTTAACATGACTCATGTCCAGGCCACCCATCCGCTAACCACTCTTTCCTGCTGCCTTCACAATGAGCAACTTACTTCATTTAAACATTTAAACACAACTGAGTAAGATTCCAAATGGCTTGACTTGCTGTTTGTTTTAAGCAGACCACTGAAGCAATGGGCTGCAGAATAGCTATGGACTGCTATTGATTTGCCTACCTATGAATTGCTGTTGATTCATGATCCACCAGTCTTCAGTTTGCTAAAACAAGAGAGTGGGGTTAAGAAGTATGAAAGAATTAAGTCCAGTGTGGTGGCACATGCCTGAATTCCCATTACTCAGGAGGCTGAGGCAAGAGAATCACTGTGAGTTTAAGACCAGACTGGGCTACACAGTGAGACCTTGTCTCAAAAGAACAACAACAACAAAAATTGTTTCCACCCTGGCCATCTGAGGTTTTAGGCGAGCAGCAACAACTTCACAAAGGACATGGGCACAGGAGGGCGAGCAAACTGACCCAGCGATCCCTGGCAAAGATCCTGGAATTACACTGCTTTGAATTTCTGCAAACCACTCCTCCCTGGATAAACTCAGGACAAGTCACTTGGCTTCTCGGTGCTTCACTTTACACATAGTAAAATGAGTAAACTTGCTCAATTAGACAATCCACATAAAACACTTAAAATGATTTCCAGCAGAAAATATCACTCAATAAATATTTGCTAAGATTATTCTTTCCAGAAGAGTGCTTTTTCAACTTTTCTATGCATGTGAATCCCTTGGGGAGCCTGTTAAAAGGCAGACTCCGATTTGGCAAGTACAAGGTGAGACCTGAACCTCTAGGAGTCTAGTCAGCCTGCAACAATGGGAATGTTCTGGTCCTTAGCACACATTGGGATAGCCAGGCTCTAACACCAGGACATGAGGAAGAGGAAATACACCCTTTCTGAGGAAAAGAGGTAGGAGAAAAAAATGGGTAGAAGTTTTCAAAGAAGAAAAATCAAACCAGATCAAAATAAGGAATGACTTTCGATCAATTAAAATTGCCTTGAAGTGGAAATATATGGGCTCCCCCATAAATTAGTCCATTTTCTTTCTTGAGATGGGGCCAGCTTCTCCAATAGGCACAGGAGACCTAGGACCTAGGACCCAGGAATCTTTTAGGACCCTGAAAAAAAATTTTTAGTTTTAATTTCTCTTCAAATCAAAAGAAAAAATATAGTAAGAATGAATACCCTGGATTATGGTTGATTTTATGAAGATGCAATCACAAAATACAATTTTAGATATCTTGATGGAACAAAAGGCCTACAAAAGCAAAAGAATTTGGTGCCCAGGAAAGTTACAAAGTGACCTTGACAGGATGTTATAGCAGGAATTCAAACACGGGTAAACGATGGAGAAAGAAGATCACAAAGCACCTTCCAACTTTGAGGGTCTACTTCTCTTGAAGATTTTATGACCCTGTTCTGCTAGCTAGATCTGCCAGCTATACACTTACACCCCAAAATTCACTTCCTGCCTGTCCTCAATCCTCGCACATACAGTAATATTGCTTATCACTGCCACAAGCCACCCATGGCTCTAGAGTCTACCTCTGACTTCTCATTTGCTTCCAGAATAATGATTCTTATCCAATACAATTGACTTCAGACATTGTGAGCATTATGCAGACATTTCTTCATTAATATGTACATCACTTTACTGAAGGAGCTGGAGTTCTTATAATTGTTTGTTTTTACTTTTAAAGTGAGAAATGAAGCCAAAAAAAGATTGAAATGAGAACAATGCTTTGAAACACAGTGAAAGAGAAAAAAATCTAAGTATTTGATCATCAATAGCGTTGTTGATGATGATGATGATGATGGTGATGATAACAGTTTCAGTATAAGTCACACACTGAGCACTCATAATTACTGAGACAGTGTTTCTCAACTATGAGTAGCTGTACAAACTGGAATTACTTGTGCAGCATTGGACCCCAATCCAAACATTCTCATAATGCCAGGGAAGAGAGCCCTGTCCTGTGTTTTGAAAAGACTCCCAATGTGGATCCCCCATCATGAGAGCTTAACCACTGTGAGGAGAAGGGTATTACAGCAGCCCAGGAAAGAGAAAATTCAAAGAGAAGATGACTTGAAATTTAAGGCTTCAACAGAAACAAACAAATACAAAGATGGGAAAAGCTCCCTTCAGTGAAGAGAACATTGGTGACTGATGAGAAAACCCTCAGGTCAGGAGGGTAAAAGCAGTATTACAGAAGGTTGCTTACCCTTACACAGAGTTAGGTATTCAAGGGCTCATAAAATTGAGACAGGAATGGAAGATAAGGAAATGGACTGAGAATATAGACTTTAAAACAGAAGCTGTAACCTGAGGTCCTCAGATTCAATCTCACAACCTACCAAAGGACCCATGGATAGAAATCAAGGAATTTATGAATTTAAAGAGGAAAAAATTATACCTGATTTCCACTCACCTCTGTCTGAAATTGTGCCTTCCCTTCAGTATGACCGTAGGTTTCACATTACAGTAGTTATAACCTCTGACTTACACTGGGCCAGGACATGTGGCCAACTGAACTGACAGAAACTTCTGAATCCTTCTGAAAACTGATGGTGTTCCATTTGTATTGTACCCAAATAAAGATGCTGTGTTTAATCTCCCATCTACACTTGTTTAATGGTGAGGGTTAGGAGCAAGAAGAGACATTGAGAAAGTGAAAGAAAAGAGGAGAGGAGAGAAAAGGGGAGGGAAGGGGGAAGGGAGGGAAGGGGAGGGGAGTGGAAGGGGATGAAAGGGGAGAGG
>RJWT010011586.1:0-23158 GCA_004365215.1 Cuniculus paca
AAGGGCTGAGAAAGACTTATATAAAATGGCAGCTGTACTGGTCAGGTTTCGTTCGGGAAACATATACCAGGTAAGTCAAGAGAGGAACCTTAATATGAAAAATTTGTCACAAAGATGGTGATAGAACTAAAGGGGCCAATGCATGAGGTGAGGTATAGATGACCAGGAAGGCAGCCACAAGTGACTAGATGGCCAAGAGAAGAAATGGTGTAACCAGGGTTTAGGGACTGAGACTGTAGAGGGATGGGCTTCTTGGTAAGAGGGAAACTCCAAAATAGACTAAGCGCAGCCGCCATGTTTCCAAGATCAGAACGAAGGAATACCTAGGTTTTTCCTTCCTTGCTTGTGCTGCTGAGGCCTCTTTTTGCTCAAACTTAATCAGAAACCAGGTAAAATGGGTGTTTGGGAAATAAAACTGACAGAGATCCGCCCATCTGATACAAAGCAGGACAGAAAAAGAGCCAGCAATGAATTTGACAAAAGATAGGGTGTCCTCTTACTAACCAACAGTATTACAGATCAGATGTCCAATGCCTTCAATGCTACCACCAATCATACTGATTTCCTAGCATCCCAGAGTTAAGCCTTAATCTATTAACTCAAGTAATTCCACTGAGTCTGTGCCTAACTTCACTTGGCAGTGAATAGTAATTGAGATCCAAAAATTTAATGACAATTTTGTTATCACTTTATAAAGTTGATCTCAAGAGTAAAGAACTGATGTTTTGTAGAAATATAAAAGCTTTTCTATAAATATAGATGCTTCTCCATCTTATACTCATGGGACTCAAATATCAGTGACCTGAGAATATATTCTTTCTTTTTCCTGTCTTCTTTTTATACTTTTTTTTATGTCTTCCTTTTATACAGTTTTTCCCATCTTCCTTTTGTATAATTGTTTATTATTTTCCTAGAATCTAGCTACATCCTAGATGCCAGGGTTACAAAGATGTCTTAGAATTTGCCACAAAGAACTCAAGGGAAGCAGATATTCACAATGTAGTGGTAGCATGCATGGACAGACAAGGTAGGATTCACAGACTAAAGGAATAAAAACCTTGTTTCTTGGCCTTTTCCACCTGGGCTGGTTACAGAGACAGATCAGGGTATTGGGGCTCTGCCTTGCAGTTTCAGTGGCTCTCTTGCTCTTGGACACTTTGGGGATTAATTCTGTCCTTATTCATGAAGGGGTGGTCTTACCCTGGGTATATCACTACCTGTGCTTTTCAGTAAATACAATTATCTTTTACTACCTGCTGGAGGTTAATTTCATTATATCCATGAATACCAAAATTGAAAGATGCTCAAGTACATTTTACTGCACAGTATTCGCATATAATTTGTGACTATCCTCACCTATATACTTTTTGCAGTACTAGAGCTCAGGGCCTTTGCATTGAGCTACATCTCCAGCCTTTTTAAAAGTTTGTTGTTTTTGAGACCGGGTCTCACTAAATTGTCAAGTTGCCCAAGGCTCAACTTGAACTTCCCAACTTGTGATCCTCTTGCCTGAGCCTGCCAGACTGTTAGGATTAAAGGTGTGCATGGCCACACCTGGATTTCGTCCATATACTTTATTTCTAGGTTATTTCTAGGTTATTTATATTTACAATATAAATGCTTTGCAAATAGTAGTTATACTAAGTCATAACCTGGATGAAGGAGGGAATTATGTTGAGAATAAAAATGTATATGTTCAGGTGCAAATTTTTTGAATGTTTTCAATCCATAGTTGATTAAATTCATGGATGCAGATCCCATGAATATAGAAGACTGACTACATTTCCCTACTTGGCTGTCTGCTCATCTTCCTATATTGGTCTGGTTCAGGGATTTTTTAAAGTGACTCCAGAGTCTTATAAACTCAGCAAATGACAGAGGAGCTCTTCCTGGCTGGAATGCGACATTCCATTTCTCAAGATGGTTCTGCTGATGTTAGAGACCATTCTGTGCTGTAGTGTTTACTGAGCACCTGCTTAGAATGGTGATGGTGGCCTTCTGTCTGTTCCAGAAATTACAAGGGGTGCCAGAGTTACTCAGCACTTCCCACAGAGCTCAGCCCTTTTTTCTATGCATTTCTAGAGATCTAGACAGAGAGCATGATTCGAAAGTGGTAAAAGTGAGAAAGTGAGAGTGAATGAGAATGTGGATGGCACGTGATGAGGGTCTGCATGGAGCATGGTGGGGAGAGCCTGGGCGAGAGAGAGAAAGGAAGGATAAAGGAGGGGGGAAGACAAGAGGATAGGGGAGGGAGAGAAGGAGAGGGAGAGAAGGAGAGAGAGAGAAAGCAAGCAAGCAAGCAAGCCAGCCTTAGCTGTCATGAGCAGCAGGGACAAACAATAGTAAATGGTGAGATATTAGAATATTTCAAGGCATTGTGTGCATTCTGGGGAAACCCCTTTGTAGAGTTTCTTTAATGACATTTTAGAAAGAGCCGCAGAATTCAGTTTTGTGACTTGGGAATGCTTTGACTTGTGAAGGTGGGATTCAAATAGACCCATCTGTTCAAGTTACAAAGAGCCTATATTATGAGCAGTTATGAGTCCCTGCAAAAGTAAAAGGTGTGCAGTGATGGACAGAATCCTGGAGGTAACTCAGGGAGGTTTGGGGCCTGTCCTGGCATGGCAGCCTCCTCTCCACCTGCATTTGAGCAAGTCACTCATTGCCTGCGAGTTCCAATTTCCTCATCTGCATGGATGATAATACTGGCCAACTACCCAGTTTTATTATGAGGTTCATACGAGCACAGTCTGGTAAAAGCATCTTATAAATTGCAATGTGTTACAGCTATATAAGGGAATATTATTAAATGACATTTCTGGGTAGGGTTAACTGCCTCCTACACAGGGAAGGTCAGCTTACTAAGGCCACCCTCATTGATTCAATGGTCCCAGCTTGCATCTTTTATTTTTCCTTTAACTAAATTGGAAACAAACCCCTCATTGCTTGTAAGTGAAAATTGCTAAAAGGTATATCTACCTTGGAAATGCTTACAAAAATTTCATTCAACTGGGTTAAAAACTGTCCTTATTGTGGAGGAGGAAGCCATGAAAGACTTCTCCGGAAGGAAGTGTGTAACTCAGGCCTTGAGGGGTACAGGCTGTCTAGGCCACAGGACCCTCCAAAGAGCAGCAGGGAGAGGGTCCTTCAGGGATTCATGGGTGCATGTGTGAGCTGAGTGCGCGTGTGCGCCTGTGTGTCTGTGTGTGCTGGTGTGCATTTACTAGAGGATGTGGTGGTGGCTGAGAGCAGATATGTTTCCAGGGCCAAAAAACTCCTTGCTTTTTAGAGTGGAGTTTTCCTTGGCTGCATTGCCAGCTGCTTTATCTGTTTTCATTTTAAAGATGTGTTTCCAAAGCACCATTTCCTGAAATCTCTTGGCTGCAGCCAGGTATGAGATTCACAGTTGCAAGTTCAGGGAGAAGGTAAGCAGCCGGAGAGCAGTGTACGGTGCCAGCTGAGGCCTGTCCAGGAAGCGAGAGGGCCAAAACAAGGACCCTCCATGAGAAAAGCACGCTCTCCAGCCCTGACTGGAAATTCATGCCAAAGAATTTGCATTTGAATAATCAGACTAAATTTTTATTACTGAGAATGGAATATTGAGCTTCAAGTTTAACAGAGCAACATTAGCGGAAGTGAGGTTTCCCGGATTCACAAGGAGCCTTTGTTAACTCTGCTCACAATATCTCCTTAAGCTTAGCAGCCCCTGTGTCTTACTGCAACCCTTAGGGTACAGTGGCTACGTGGGCCGGTTTGTCTCACTTACCCCTCCAAAATGTGTGAGCTTTGACCTCATTTCAAATTTATTTGTGAACTCTACAGTGTGTATCACAGTGCTGAGTACATCGTTGGTGCTTCATAAATGTTGGTTGCATCAGTGATCCAATGATGAAATCCTAGAACTATTAATGAGGTGCTGATGCAAGATTCATTTAGTCTACATATATTTATTGAGCATCTGATATATACAAACCCTGTTACAGGCATTGAGCAGGGACTGATAAAAATTTTTTACATAAGGATAGTAGGAATAACCCTAAAGATAAACCTTTTTTTTTTCCCTCCACTTTTTATGTCCTTGACTGTTAAGAACTTCTTGGTTATGATCAGGTCCTGGCCTTATAATTTCCACATTACTGGCCTCTTTTCCATGTTCAAGGCCTACCTTGAGCTTCAGTACATAAATTCTGTGGAACTTCAGCAGTAGTTGAAATAACCCCAGGTTATTTAGTAAACCGGGTTTCTTTCTCAGCACTCCTATCTAACCTAAATACTCAGCAACAGAATTTTTTCTAAATGCCTAGTTGCCCCCTGCAACTCCCTGCTCAAGTGACCCCAAAAGACTTAATGAGGCTTTGCGGGTACATATTATGTAGAGAGAACTATTTCCTCATCTCAAAAAAAGAGTAAAACTTTCTAACAGAGCTACCTAACCATGAGGCAGATTCGAGAAGTAAGGGGCTCCTTGTCCCCGGAAGCTCTCAAGGAGACAGCAGGTGGAAACTTGGTGGGCTGTGGATGTGGCTTCTACCTAGAACTGTGGAGAAAGAGAGCCACACAGCACTGTGACCCCTTCGAATCTGGGAACTCGGAGTTCATACATTTAGAACTCTGGCATGAGCCGTGGTAATTAGGTGTCAGGTTAGCTGTTCAAGTCATTACCCTCAAAATACCAGAGGAGCTGTACTACTCTTTTCCAACTCCTTCCTGTCTGCCAGGTCTGAATTTGCTGACTATACCCTGATGGGAGGAGGCTTAGTCTCCCGCCAACAGTTCAAGATGGCTGCTCCTGGAGGCCGCGTTAAAGGGCATCTGAAACAATGTGGGAAATGATGGTCGTTTAGTGAGTCTTCCATGGCTTGCAGCCTCTTGGATGCAAATTCAGTATCCCTGATCATCTCAATTCTTTTTCTCCCTACATTTCATAAACACAAGACGTTTTGTTCTAATTTTTCCATTGATTTCTACTAACCTTTCTTTTCTCCTCTGGTCTCTCCTAATAGTTTTGGAATATGGTTCCTTTCTTTTGTATGAACAGACTTTTCTAGGACTGTTTTTCATAGAATGGCACAGTGGGACTTAAGTGGTAAGATAGAGACGAGGTCTCTGGGAAACATCTGTTCTTCCCTTTCTCCTTCTGGTCCTTTAGCAACTAGAACGATAATGACGTCCCAGGAGGTCTTATTAAAATGCTAATACTAGGCCAGTGGTGGCTAGCCTACAGCATGTGTGCCACTGCAGGCTGTTTGTATCACTGAAACTTCTAAAATGTTCGCCACCACTGTACTAAACCCAGCTTGGTGGCCAATGCCTGTAATTTCAGTACTGGGTGGGGAGGCGGGGTGCAAAGTAAAGGGATCAAAAGTTCATGTTCAGCCTCGGCAACACAGTGACTGAGGAAGATTCTGTTGCAAAGTAGAAAATAAAAAGGGCTAGGGATGTACAGTAGCTTAGTGTCCAAAGGTCCTGGGTTCAATCCCCAGTACTATCAGGAGGCAGTGATCCAAATACCAGGTAGATTCTGATTGTAGAATATCTATGCTGATCTTTCCCTCTGACAGTGTAGGAAGCCAAGGAAAAAGAGAGGAGTCAAGGTCTTATCACATGACAGAAAAAGGAGCTGAGTGTGGAGGGGTGGAAGGGGCCTTCATGCAGGAAATGGAGACCCTAAGTGAGGAATAGATTTGACCAAAGTCATAAGAGAGAAAAGCACACTTTCATCTTTGCTCAGTCTGCCTTCAGGAGTCTTTAAATGTATATATATATATATATATATATATATATATATATATATAATTATTTTATTTTATTTTATTTTTTTTTTGCAACAGGATCTCACCATGTAGTCTAGAATGGCCTTGAACTCACTGATGTGGCCCAGGCTGGCCTCGAACTCATGGTGATCCTCCAGCTTCAGCCTCCTGAATAGTGGGATCACAGGCTTGTGCCACCATGCCTAGCTATAGGGATTTTTCTAGGGGTGGAGTCAGTTTCCTCAAATTGGAAAATTAGAATAGATTATGGCCAATGCTGTTCTACAGAAAGATAAAGCAGTGAAGAATTATACCTCAACCACTAAAGCCAAGTCAAGGCTGGTCAGTCCTCCTTCCCTGACTTGTATATTTTGGAAAAAAATGATAATTTTCTCCTTCACAGAAAGCATAGGAAATACAAAAAGATGTTTTGGATTTCTTTCTCTAGATAGAATTTTTTTTTATTATACATCTTCTCTTGTCTTTATTGTCAACATTTTTTTGCCTGCATAATGTCTAGAATAAGAAAGGTACACCTAAATACTTGAAAAATAGGATGAAACTTTATCTTTTCTATTTATGGAATGTTTGTATGACAGAGAGAGACAGACAGAGGAGAGAAATATTTAGGAGAAATTGCACATCTCACAATGACTTCACTGACAAATAACAAATGTTGGGGCCACCTACTCCCTTTTCTAGGATTCAGTGTAACAGTACCTGGGTGTCTTTCTCCGAGGGCGAAGATGTCCTGTGTAGTCATATTATCTCTGAGAAGCACAGAGGCTCAGAATGGTGCTGGAATCCTGTTCTCCACTGGGAGAAATTGTCAATGTATTTTTTTGAACACTTTCAAAATCCCAATTGTTTATAGTAACTGGAGATGGCAGAACCTGGCTGAAATGGGAAGGCTGAGTTTTATCTAACCTCTAATTTACTTCTCTCAAGTTTGTCCAAGTTCCTGAGACGCCTTTCCCCTGTAAGTTAGACCAGTTTGTCAAGCGAAATATAAATTAAGAGCTCTGTTTTTGAGTTAAATGGAAACTTGGGCTAGAGAAGGAGATTTTTGCTATGCTCCTCAGATCTCCGATACAATATAGGAATTAGAGTTGGTGTGGGACTTAGATTTGATGGATTCTAGAAGAATAACTGAAGAATATGAGAGTTATGTGGAGCCAGAAACTCACTCTCCCTGAGTCATCAGAGCTCTTAATAATCAGGTTGGAAATTCCATGGTACTATTGAAAGGGGAAAGTCTCTTTCCTTGTAGACAAAATGAGTTCTGAAACTATCCACATTCTCTAATTGGATTCCCAGATGGATAAGCAAAAAGTCATGGCCAAACCCACAACAGTGATGCCGAGGTCATTCCTACATTTACTGTAGAAAGGCAGATAAACTTCTAGTACTACACAACTGTCCAGTTATGGATCTGTGAGTTGTATGATTTGGAAGACATGCAATTAAAGAATAACTCTGGCAAAACTGAGTTCCTAAAACAGTGCAGAGTCAATGAGAATTGACATGAATTTTTCTTTGCAGGAATAGAAATAATGACTGTAGGCTTTTAAGTCTTTGCTGTGAAAGACAAGGCAAATGAAAATCCAATTCTTTAATGGAATAATGGGGACTAAATTCCTAATTTGTACCTCCCCAGTCTGATGACTATCAAACCAGTATTTCTCATGGACCTTCATAATGGTTTATAGAACACACAAAATATGCAAGATAGATGATGAGCAGAGCTACCACAAAGAATAACAACCTGAAAATTGTGGCTCTTATTTGGTTCAATTATGAAGAGCTGCTATCGTAATTTAGGAATAATTCAAGGAAGATTCCAAAGAATAGTATTTCTCAAGAATGATTGGTAGATAATCCAAAACCAAAGCGGGGTTAAAATGCATATTCTAGGATCCAAATACACTTGAAGTAGTTTCTGGGTTTTCCAGGAATCTGCATTTTAAACAAGCAAGCTGTTGTCATAACCTCAACGGAATGGTATATAATCATCAAATACAGTATTTGCTGTCTTGACTAACACAAGTCATATTCATATTCAAGAGGCTGCTGAATTTGTATAGCTCTGGGTTCCACTATAGTCTCTTAATCATAAGACAATGTTTTCCATAAGTGTTTGGTTTTAAAAAAAATGGTATTTACACTTAGGAAAAACTGGTATCCATAATCTAGAGCAAATAGGTGTTTGGATACAGCTGAGTAGACATTTAATAAGGTCCTCCCTGTGCTGAGCACTGAGCTTTTCAGAATGATCCAGGTGTTGACAGGGCCTGGGTTCTGGTGAAGGTCTTAAAGATTCCCAATTCAATTTCTTTTCACCTACAGTTATCTTCTAGAAAATATGAGAACAGATATATTCTCATCTATGCAGAGGAGGATGCCGGGAAAGGGGGTAGGAAATGGAGTAGGGGAAAACTCTGAAAGTAGGAGACTCATTCTGCAGATACTTACAGGTTACAGTGTAGATATGTTACAGTAGAAGCTGTGGGTTGTACTGGAAGTAATGGGATGAGAGGAGCCCTGGAGTTAGTGGAGTGTGTTAGCTGGGTGATCTAGAGGGTTATGATTTAGGGATGAGGTAGAAATTGGCACCTCACTGCTTTGCGAGGCTACTCCAATTCATGCCTGTCCCTTTTTGAGTGCAAAGTTGTGAGATTAGCAACTTTGTGGAGGGACTGATTCTTTGGAAACTGGCAACTCCTTAGTGTCACAACATCACCACACCCTCCTTGGCTCTAGAAGTTGCCTACTGAGCCTGTGCACACTACTCGCTACTCCTGGGACAAAGACTTGGATTGACCCTTGCAGTAGAGCAGTCTGGGGTTATTTCAAGACAGTTCTCTTCAGGTCAGTGTTCCAGGGTCTGCATGAGGAAAAATTAGGGTCCTATCTCTACTACTCCAGTTTCTTGAACGTGTTGGTTACAGTATATCGTAGACCCAGAAGGAGCAATTTCAGAGAATCAAAACATTTGTGTTACTCAGGTTAAATATGCTATTTTTCCTTAGAAAGTAAAAAAAAAAAAAAATGACATGTTTTTAAATAATCATTGTCTCAGTGTTTGGAGCAATAAAACTTTCTCATCTCCTTCTTGTATATTTGTGGACATAGAAGAGTTCAGAGCTATTAACTTGTCTCCCCCACCCCCCGAAGAGTTTACTCACTACACCCTCTATCACCCTCACACACTGGAGTATTTTCAGGGCAAGGTAGGGCTGAGACAGTGCCAGATACTAGAAACAAAAGTCTATTGTAATCTTGGTCTTTAAAGCCTACAACCCTAGGGGAATAGTCAAAACAGAGTAACATGTCTAGAAGAACCATGTTAGAAAATATTCACCCACGCAGAAGCAAGGAAGAAAATGAGTGGGAAAGTGATGAGATTTTTATCTCTCATGGGTGCTGGAAAGATAGGCCCCGCTTCCTACTCACAATGCTAGGAAGAAAGTATCTGTTCCAAGAGTCTTGGCAGACAGAGACTTACTGAGACTTTTACATCTCAGTGGGGTGCAAACAACAGAATGGAGGCTATGTCTGTAAATATAGCAAAGAAAGCCCCAAGCCTAAACAAGTAGGTGGCAGGAATAAAGGACAACTCAGTATCAATTTATTTGCATTTATGGCCATTGATGACCAGATGCCGAAAGGATAGCTCGTGCAGATACATGGTCTAAGGTCCACTTAGGCTTTAGACCTCTGTAAGTACCAGAACTTAGTCTCTGTCTTAGGGAGGGTTAAAGGATTCTTTAAAAATTGAGTTCTGATTTCACTGCAACAGTATCTCAAACTGTAAATTTAGTTGTTACCACTCCCTTGTATGTCACCCCTTGTATGCCCCCAAAAGGCATATTTTCTATATGCTATGTGGGAGTCTACAAGCTAGCTCATGTAACACAGGAAAGGCTACTGAATGATGGAGACCTGGGTGCCACCTACTTTATCAATCTTAGATACTTGTGATGCTCTTCTAGACATAGACTAGCCTCCATGGTCTTATCAAGCTTCAGAGTTAGGGCTAAGGAAAGGGTATGTTAATGCTGTCTGACTTCAATATTTTTTCTTGAATCTACATGATTGGGAAAAATGTGATTCAGAGCAGATGAGAAAAAGAGAAATATAATATTTGAATATTTCTAGGTTCACTCATTCTGGAGTAAAATGGTCAGACTCATAATGAGCATTTAGTTTAATCTTGAATTTGATACCTTGGATAAGTTCCTTCTGCATAGCAATTTCAAAGTGGGGTGGAGTAATCAATTTATGCTTTTATTGAGTGGACATCTTCCCTAGAAGTCTAGAAAATCTCTTACAGATTTCAAAGGCTTCTTAACCTTTTCTGACATTTTAAAGCAAACAGAAACCCTGCCAGATAAAAGCGAACTGAAAACAACAGTCAACTTGAGGTCCAATTGAAAGCCTTCGTTCCTCCAGATTCCTTCCCTTTTACACACTCTGCATTATGAAATTGTACCACAGAACACTGATGTCTTTCTCTACACACACACACACACACACACACACACACACACACACACGCTGCTAAACTATCATGGCTAAAATGAGCCAGGGCAAACTGTCAACAGGACATGGTCCAGATAATATTTTATCCTTTTCTCTGTCATTAAGGTTTTAAGGGTGGGATTCAAAACTGGGAGGATTAGAGCTGAGCTGTTGGGAAATTTACAGCAGAGCACAGCCTCTGTCCCTCCTGCTCTCATTCACTCTCTCTCCCCTCCCTCCCCTTCTCTTTAACAAGTTAGCAGCATGTGGCTTGCCCTTGTTCCAGCAGCGATTATTAAAATAAAAAACACCTTTGGCCATAAACACAAGTGAAAATTGAAACATGCTCATGAAATTTTATTATTTTTTGCTTCAACAACTTCACCCTACGAGGGGAACTTTATTTGCCTCAGGAGGTCTTTAGGTTAGCTAATGAAAAAGCGTGGAGGTGGGCAGTCCTAAATTATCAGGGTCCAGAGGCAGCTGGGAATTTGTATGCATCTTGGCCTTGGGCCTGCAGAGCTGCTCAAGTGTGGAGGCTCCCATGTGCTGCCGGAGGCTCACTTCCGCCCTCTCTCTCCTTGGGGCCACCCTGCCTTCAGGGTCATGTTAAGGGAGCTGGGTGTTGAGTGGGTTCTAAGCCAGTCTGCCCTTCTGCTGGCCTGCTGGATGCATATTCGGGTCATACGGCTGCTCTATAGATTTCCTGGAGTTTTCTTTGACTTAAGGCATTTTAAGCTCTACACATACTCAGATCTGTGTTCCCCATCGCAAAATGAAGGAGGGGAGGGGTGGAAGGTCAGAAGAGTCACAGTAGAGAAAAGAGGCCTGCAACCTAAGAGGGGTGGCCCCGTTGAGATAATTTACATCTGAGAGAATTGGCCATGTTATCCAATGATAGTCTTTATTTCTAAAGAGAAAAAAAGACTTGAAATACAGGAAATTGTTCTTTATTTATATGACAGAAATGCATTTCTAAATCATTTAAATGAATTTTTTTTTCTTCTTGTCACTGCTAGGCAAAGCTGGTCCCAAATATATAGTCACACCTGCCATGGCATAGCCTGTCTCTCTCAGAGATGATACACAAGATATAGAATTAAACCTTCCCTGACAGGTGTAATAATTCTGTTCTGTGACAATCTTGATGAGCAAGGCTCTGTGGAGCTCCTCACTATAGCATCTATGGAATGTGTTCTTTTTCATCATGACCCAAGTTGGTGCCATTGCTAATTAAGGCAGCAGGTGGAGAAACGGATGACACATAAGAGGCCAATGGAGTATGCAGTCTGTCTCCTAAGGGAGATTTCAAGGTTCTGGTGTTTGACATGTGATTGTATATCTCACATTAGTTCCTTGGTCATAGTTAGGCCAAAAAAACCCTGGAAAAGCCAATTTTTTAATGAATAGCAATATTCTCAGCTAAAAATTTTTATTAAGAAAGAAAGAGAAAAAATATTGAAGGACAAGGAGCAGCTATTGCCACAGCAATTAACTAGAGCCCAAGACTTACCTGTCTTGGCCCTTGTTGGCTTAGTTCCTTTTCTTTCCATTGTCCCATGAATTTATGTCCTCATAGATAGTCTGTGCTCATCATTTCCTTTTTCATTTTATCTGTATGGCTTTTTGTCAGTGTCAGTGTCTTTCCTCCACACTTTTCTATGGGTTTTTGTCCTTTATCTCATCAAAATTGTCCTTGAATCAACTATATGCAGCCAGCTACATACTGCAGACTCAGAGCACAGTCAGAACTCATATGGAGAAAAGGGATCAAGTCTATTGACCCCTGTTGTAATTTTAACACAATTTTTAAAAAAAATTAAGGATCTGGGCACAAGAATATGTGCCATATTACATGGTTTACTTTAACTTATTGATATGGAATGAATTCAGCCAATTTCCCAAAGCCTTTCTGGGAATGGATGAGGGCCAGAATCTCCTTTGGAGTCTGACTGGCCCAGGGACTATGTTTTCTTTCCCTGGGGTGCTGCATGGTTGCAGCCCCTCATCATGGGCAGGATGACTCACATTGGATCAAATCTTCCCTTTTCTTTCTCCTGGCTGCTTCTCTCTTGAGCCATGTGAGATATTTCTGGCTGCTCCCTTTCTCGCATAATTAAATCTAGTAGACCTTCTAGTTGACCTCATGAGTGCGAGTTGAGCCCATTTATGAAATATGAATTGATCACAAATGCTCATGATATAACTTTCCCAGGGGGCTGCAGAGATCATAAGCGTAGAGCTTCCTTATGGAAACTGACAAGTGAAGTCAGATGTTCCATCCATGTAAGGCGCTGCTTCTGTGGATTGAACTGTAGTCTCAGCTGATGATCCTCAGTGTTCCCTCAGAGTCTTCTTACTTTGGGAAAGTAAGAAAAACCAAGATGATGTCATGTCATGATGGGTTAATGTTTTACGTTGACTCTTTTTGATTGGAGACATAGAACAGAGCTGAATTCACTGAGGCATATATTTTCAAAGCAAATGCCTAGGTTAGTGGGCTGGGGCTTTTTTCTACCCTTCATTCACAGTGTAGATACATTCACATCATGGTCACAGAGGGAAATTGGAGAGTATGAATGACTCGAGACAAATCAGCCTCACTGGAGAGGTAGGGCTAAAAGAACTTGTTGCACTTTGGGAGAGTTTGTATATAGGGACAGTCATGGAGCATATCAGGGAGGAGGCCTGGTGTTAGAAAATACTCACCATCTGTTTTTCATTTATTGTACTGGAGAAAGGACTTGGGCTCCCTTTCTCTGGGTTAGAAGAATATATCTGATTCCTCCTTACACATCCCTTGCCTTTTTCCTGACTCCCCAACCTCGACCCTTAAAGTATGAAGACTGCCTTTTCTTGTTGGTGAAATCATATCCAATTCACTACTTTTTTGGCCTTTCTCTTATACTAACTAGTTGAGAATTTACCTGCCTTTCTTAAGATGAGTTCTTATCTCTGGAATATTGGAGTTGGAGAGGTGAAGAACATGGTAGAAGGAAGATCTATCAATTTTTCTGAACCAAAGAAAGCTTAAGTCCTCCAACACAGTAAACCAGACTATATTTTTGGACAAGTATGAAGTTAATGCTTACTGTGATCCTTATCTGAGTCCTGTTTCCAATTTTATAGGAAGTTGGGGAGGGCGAAGGGGGAAAGAAGACATGGCATCTGTTGGCTCTATGCCTGGCCCTGCAGGTTATATGTTCTCCTAAAAAGGCTTTGTAGCCCTTACCTCCCTGGC
The DNA here is from genome assembly GCA_004365215.1 of Cuniculus paca. Lineage (NCBI taxonomy): Eukaryota > Metazoa > Chordata > Mammalia > Rodentia > Cuniculidae > Cuniculus > Cuniculus paca. The sequence continues at coordinate 13,516 of RJWT010011586.1, forward strand.
CTTCTGTTGAGTGTTTCACTGTCATTCCAGTATCACTGTGTCATCTTGTATTGTACCTACAAACAGATAAATAGAGAAGAAAGGGAAAAGTGAAGATCAAGAAAGACAACTCAAAATGAAAATACATTATGTGACAAAATGCTGAAGTGCTAAGAGGCACAGAAGCATGTTAAGTGAGTTGGGCACTTCCTCTGTCTTTTGCCTGTCCTGCATTTGAATCCCAGTTTTATCTTCTTCCAACTCTAGCTTTGCATAATTCTCCTGACCTCTCTGCCTAAATCCAATTACAGTAATTATCTGATAGGAATATTTAAAGGACTGTGCCTGGGCCAATATGCTCCATACTCACAACTTAAAGGAGAAGAGGCTTAATTTAGCTCAGATTCTGTTCCATGTTAGGTGGCTTCAAGGCAGAAACGGCATGGCAGAAAGGCATAGCAGAAGAAAACTGCTCATCTCACAGAGGCCAGGAAGCAGAGCAGAGGAATAGGTAAAGGGCCATACGTAGTACTCTAGGCCACACCTCTACAACCCACCCAGACATACCCAGGAGCATGCTTTACTAGTGTGCTAGGCATTTCTTAATCCAATGAAGTTGACATTTCAGAAATAATGGTCACAACAAGTAAATAAATTATTCTACAGTACCAAGCACATAGATGAATATTATTTGTCAACACTACCCCAACTGCCATCATCATCATTGTTATGAATATAGAATTCCAAGAATTAGGCTAATACGAGGTCAGATTTAAGCATGGACAGGTTTCAGGTCTCATTCATGCTTTGCTGGAGATTGTAGGTATAGTGAAAAGACTGAATTGAGAGATGATTTGCTTGAGTTTAAATGGTAGCTAAATGTGGCTTTTGGCAGTGTTGCCCTCTCTGAATTTTAGTTTAAATAGATATCAAATAAAGGGTTTGATTTTTCAGTGGCTTCCAAGTGGCTTGGATGACTCCAGGAGACTAACCTGGGTAGTGGTTACGAATGCAGATTTCCTTTTCTGTCCCACCTCTCAGGCATTTGGTGGGTCTGAGAAAGAATCTGTGTTTTTTTTTTTTTTTAATCAAGTACATGCTTGGCTTTTCATGCCCAGCCATTACTTATGTCTGAGATACAACTAGTGCTTGGACTTCCTGGCCTCAGTTCCTCTTTGAGGACTTAGTTCTAAAATGCTCTACTGATGTTGCAGTTTGAAAGAAGGAAATTATTTGAAAAATAGGTGAGGAGGTAAAAGTTAGACAGCAGAAATTCACTGAAGGATTACTTTTCATCCTTTTTATCATTGAAAACAGACAAACAAACAAACAAACACAAGAATTTCATCCCAAATGCTCCATGAGTTTCAGCTCTGTCACCGACTAGAGCTTTCTGGTGAGCAAGCCTGACCCACTGTTCTCTGTCCTGAGAAACAGATCCAAGTCTCTGGGAAAAGAACTGTCCCAGATAAGCAGGAAGAATCCTCTTCCCAGAGCCAGTTCCAATACCTCCATTTCCTTTGGGCCAAATGCTCATTTGATTAACCAGAATCTTTGGCGGCCAAGAACAGAAAGGAGAATCCATCTTGTCACTCTCACACGGGGTGAGGCAATTCTCAAACCGTCCATCTCTGTGTCTTTCCTTGGCAAATAAGATGGCTCTGTTGTAATCACACAGCGTCTTTCTCTTTAATCCAAAGAATGAAACAGAAAAACAAAAACAAAACAAAAAAATGGTGCTTTCCACCATATAAACTGAAACTTCTTTCATCCATTGAATGACATGGTTTCTCGCTTCTTCCCTTCACCATGGGGACTGGGTGGAGTCCACATTCCCTGAAGGAACCCAAGGTCGTGACATTCGTGGTGAACAGGCTGCAGCCTCTAGAATACATTTCCAATTAACACACACAAAGCGTTTCCTACTGTCTCTTAAATTATGGTTCTATATTTATCCCTGCCAGCACACCCCTCCCTCTCTCCCAGCTCCCCCTACCCATGATTCCTGCTCCCTTTTTAATCATTTACAGAAGTGTTCCCATTTTCTTTCTTACACATTTCAGAACAAATTCTGTTATAAGAAGAATGTCACTGTTGCTAACATTTTGCTTTCCGAGTTCAGTGAGATTTACATGACACTGAGACTTTGGGGTATAATTCCTTATTTGTTTGCAAGCTTTCTGCTGATGGGCCTTTAATCTATGCAGAATTTCATTATTGTCCAATTTACTGCAGCCTCAACTTAAGAAAAGGCTTTTCCAGTATCAGTTTTTTCCTTTCTCCCTTCCACTACTCCCACTTTTCTCTCTCTGTTGTACTAAACTCTCCCCACTGTTCTCCTTTATCTATCTCTGTCCTCCATGTCCCATTTGTTAACTCCTCTTATTTTTGAGTTTCAGTGTCCACATCTGATGACAACATACTGGCTTTATCCTCCACCACAGTTTACTCCTTCAGAGCTGCTTTTAGAGAGCTGCTATCTAGGCAATGAGGGAACTCTTTCTGTTGCAAGAGTTACATTGTGGATCAAAAGTTATATTAGCCTCAAAAGTCCCCTGGAACCCTGAGACTGCGATTCACCAGGGCCTGACCAAGTCTTCTGAAAAAGGAAAACATACATTGACTTCCTGAGGGACCAGAGTCAGTGCAATGTAAAGAACAAGATTTTTGCACAATAATTGCATAATGAGATATCTAAACTCTGTGTGTGTGTATGTGTGTGTGTGTGTGTGTGTGTGTGTGAGAGAGAGAGAGAGAGAGAGAGAGAGAGACTGACTCTCTTCCCTTGACCTTCTCGTTCTCATCTCTACATCCATGTATTAGCCTCTTGGAAGGCAATGCCTACAAAATATAGCTCTTAGTGGGTTTCCACAAAAGTGGAAGATTATGCTCTTTAACTCCACCCACATTTAATATCAGGGCCCCTTTTTCCCTTTAACTTTTCTAATATTTATTTTTCCTGCTTTTTTGAGACCTTTTTTCTTCATTCTAACTCGCCTGCTTTTGTGTGCTGTACTTTTCTCTCCGCTAACTCTCCATGAAGACAAGGCTTGTCCTGTAACCTTGCCCCTGCATTCTCAGCTATCAAAACTTTGTCTATTCACTGTGGCTTAAGCATCCTGTGTCCTCAGAGTCCACGTTTTGGTGGTGTGACTGAAGCGCTAAGAGGTTAATGTGACATGTTTTTATCTTTAAGGCTGACAGATACTATATTTGAGCCATGAAGAAAAATGATAAATGGTGGGAAACTTAGATCCTTAGAAAGTTTAACAAGAAATTATGAACAGCCAGGGAGCAGTTAAATCCCTCAAGTTACAACTTGCCTGCAAAAGTCAAAGAGCATTTTGCTTCGCTTTATTAAACATGTGAGGGAAAGATCATTCTCCTGGCTCTAGACCTCCAATAAGTAGCCAAAGAAGGGGAGATCAGAGTCCTCAAGCTGATTACATGGAAACCCTTTTGCCATGGTTCTCTTTTGCTATTTTCAGGACCTTAAGATTCTTATTTCATCTTTGCGTGTTAAAGGTTGGCTAATGCTTGCTGTAGTTTGCCCTTATGGGGATGATTACTAGCTGTTTGACTTGTAATTTTGGTAGATTTAACTTGAATTCTCAGCTTCAGGAACCTGAACATGAGTGGATTCCTATTTTGTTTTCAACGATTGAAAGACTTGTGTTAGCTTACAGAATCTGGGGTGAGATGAATGAATAGGGAATTTCAGAAACCAAGAAAATTAGAAATGATGTGCCTCTGTTGTATGGGTTTAATTGGCCCCAAGGAAGCCCCTACATTTACATCTTGACTTAGATTCTGCCCAGCATTTAGTTGGGAAGAAGCCTTAAATTAGCTTTGAAAATTTACCTGTGTACCTCCATCAAAATTTGGATGCTAATTCCCTTTTTCTTTAAATCGGGCCCAGCTTTGTGATTGCTGTGATATATACGATGTGGCATGTATTAGGCTGTATCACTTCAAGGGGTGAGTCACAAAAAACTAATTGGTCGTGCCAGTTCTTTCTCTCAGCACACCCTCCAGGGAACCCAGAGACCATATTCTGAGTTGCTACACGAAGAGGGCACTTGTGGGCTATGACCATGTCTCCATCTGATACCTTAGCTGATGGCTAGCATCAGCAGTGAAGGAGTTTCCGGGTGATATCCTGTATTTCATCTCTCCTGGTTGATGCTGTGTGGAGCACAGATGAGCTGTTTTCACTGGGACCCATAAATATTGCAGATTTAAGAGGAAAAGAAATGTTGTTTCAGACTGGTAAGTTTGGAGTGCTGTCACATATCAGTAACTGCACACCTTTTTTTCCCCCCACCTTCTTCCCAATATGTGTAAATACTCTGACAATTTCTGAAATTCCTAGTTTTGATCAAAGACCCTCATCCCTGAGCATTCTAATTTGAAGATGGCCAGCTTCCATGAGTGGCTCTCACAAAACAAGTCCTGATCTGATTGCTGCCAGATATTTGGGAATAAGATAGTCACTGACTCATCACTTCTTTGCAATGCAGCCCAAGATAACTCAGTCACAGGAATCCCTGTCTGCTCGTGGAAGGCTATGCTTTTGACAATGACATGTAGAAATGACCTATGAAGACCGTAAAGGTGTATAATGGTCCTCTGCCCCACAACATTGTGGAATTACTCTGGAATTCTAGACTTCTTCCTCATCCATTGAAAGTGGGAATCTGAGTGGCATTTCTCCCCTTGCTGTTGACCAGAGAGAAATTGTTACCAAGTAAGGAAAACCCGTGAAATGAATTCTTGTCCAGAGAGGGACTGCTTCTTAGTCAGTTTCTCCTGAGAAACAATAAATTGGCTTTAAGAGAGAGGGAGAAAGCCAAAGTATGTTTGAAACCAAAAGCATAAAGAGAACCCAAGTGAAGCTGAGAAAATAATAAAAAATATTGGATCTTTTATAAAAGCTCAAACTAACTGGTAATTCTGAAAGGGTAGCATATGATGATATGGCTTCTTAAAGACTTGTGCTGAGCATAAAGACTTTGTTCTGGCCATAATCATACCCTCTCTTCCCTTCCTCAGTTGGCCCAGAAGGATTATTCACAGAGGCTGACAGGTACTCTGGTGCCACTTCTTGTCTGGGGTCTTTCTCTCATAGTAACAACACTGAGGGTTGTGATTGGTCTTCGTTTGCTAGCCCTCAACTGCCAGCTCCTTAGCCTCGCTTTTATTGGACAGCTTGAGCTGCCAGTTTTCTCTCACAGGAAGCCTCCTGCCACCTCCAGGTTGCCTTTGCCTCCTCTGTGGAGCTCTCTCTGGTGCCTCAGTCGCAGAGGCATTTGGTTTCCTGAAGTTCATCCAACATGTCTTTGTTCTCTGCATATTTGGTTCCCATGAGTCAATTTTTAATGATCTAGGTGGTTTAATTGGGTCCTCCACCCATTGTATCCATCTTTTTCAGTACCCATCATATGAGTTCCTCCCAACTGTCTGGTTCCAAACTATTTTTTCTTTGTGATCCATCTGCCAGGCTTAGTAGATGCTGTCTCTATAAAAAGGACAAGATAGTAGAGAATAAATGCATAATAGGAATGATTAATATATGTCCGTGGTTTAAGAAAAATACAGAAAGATGTATGCATACGCCTATGTGAATACAGTCTGTGGGATACAGAGGGATGCCTCCTGAGGGTAGAGACTTGGCATAGACATGCAGAGATGTTTTTCGATACATAATCTTTTATTCTTTTGAGTTTTGAACCTTGGGAATATATTCTCTAATTGATTATTGGAAAACCTTGAAAAAGGTATATACTGAGGTAACCAGTATTATTTGTGCCTCTGTGTGTGTGTCCTTCCAAGGCTATTCTTTAACAATGTAAGTATATACAGAAAGATGGAAAGTATGTGAATGGTTGGAAAGAGTGTAAGCTCTCTAGTGCCCAATTGGCCACAAATGGCTTTTACCATTTTGCATGTTAGTGTTTTTTTTTTCTTTTTAACCATGTATTTTGGAGATCATTTGTTATAACCTTGCTTATATCTACTTTTGTCTTATAACGGTTGCATTTTTCTTATTGTATAGAAGTGTTACTATTTATTTAACTAGTCCCTTATTACTGAACTTTGTTTTTTTCCACACTCCAATCACAGTACATTACAAAGGTGTTCTTTTGTATTCCCTCATCTAGAAACATGTCAGGCACCAGGCCCAGGGCTTATTCTTCCTGTATATCAACACCAAATCTGTAAAGGACTTGGAGGTATATTACAAGACCATTAGTTTGGGATGATCATTGGATATCACTGTTGTTGTTTAGAGATGTGAACTTCTTTTTTCCTGAGACTAATTAGTCAAAAATTGCCATTCACTGTGTAGGCAAATCTAGGGTTCATCTAAATGATTTCTTGAAACAAAAATTTAGCAGAATCAAAACCTTGCTAAAAACAAGATTTCTTACCTGCAGAGAGAAAAGGAATGACTATCCAGTCTTTGGTATTCGTGAATAAGTGAAAACCATTGCTTTGACCGCAGTAGGGAAGCAGCAAACACATGAATTTATTCTTGGTATATTCTTATCTCTTTCTCTATGTCAATTCCTGGAAATGTCTGAGTCTTGACAAGTGACTTGGGGATTCGAGTGAGTTTCTTTATATGGTTAGAAGATTTGATGTAGGGGAGAGTGGAATAGTGTAAAAGTAATTTTGATGATGAAACAACTTGCAAAGGGCGTTTATCTAGTACACAACTCATCTCAACTGACCGTACCCACATAGACTCAGGAAGTTGGAGTGCAATGCTCAGAGGTCATCTCAGCAGGACATGAGACTGTTGCTCATAGAGAAGTGACTACAGGCTTGGGAAAGCACATCAGAATCAGCTGGGGAGATTGCAAATGCTGTTTTTCTCCCCATTGTGATAGACCCTCCCTCCCTTTACTAATAATCTGTAGAATTTCCACTAGGATGAGCCTCTGTTATTAGTGGGCATCTGTCTTATTTTTTTTTCTTTTTTCTGTCTTATTCCTTAAGGGTGTTGGAAAGGAAAAGGAGAAAAGGAAGATCACTTTTATAGAAAGCTAAGTAGTGTATTTATGGTAATGATAATAATACAACTTGTTCTCTACAATGGTCTTTGTTCCCTTAGGACTTTACTTACGTCTACGTTGCTATCTTTATTTTGCTGCTATTTCTTCTCTATGCCTTTACTTATGCTACTTCCTTGGCCTTCAGTGCCTTTCCTGCCAGGCTTTGATGTCTCTTTTCTGAACTTTCCTCTGCTCCTCCTTTTTGTGTCTAAGAATGAGAGCCAGCACCCATGTAGTACTTGGGCTGTAGCCCGTGGGGAGTCCAAATTACAAGATTGGGACTCTGCCTAGACTTGCTTCAGTTAGTCTCTGAGATAATTTTGTTTGGGTGGATTTCATGGTGCCCCTGCCTGCAACTCTCATAATGGAGAGGTTGGGGAGAGCCATGCTGGGTTGTCAATGTCTATGTGCAGTTTCCCCTCCTTACCTGTGAATGCCTTGTCTTTCAGTAGCAGAACCATGCCTACACGGCTGAGCATCTTTGCAGGGTCTGTCCCCTGGTGGTGCACTGCTAGAATCTATTCTGAGCCCACTATGTTTCCTTCTTGCTCTGGCTACTGCCATGAGTAGTTTTCATACTGGTTCTCTGTACCTGAGGATGTCCTCATCCAGCTCCAATGTCCACTTCCTGTCTTCTCTGAAACATTCTCCAATCTTTGGGACCAATGTCAACTACCACCTTCTCTATGAGGCTTTTCTCAGGGGGAAAAGTACACACATAGAAATATACACAGCGAAAAGTGAGAGTTCTCATGCTTCAGAGGTAAACATTCAGGGCTATTTCATTTTTTCAGCTTCTCCTGATTATCTTCATAAGTATAAAAACATGCTTTAATAGGCATTACAACTTTTAAATCTCAAACAGCATCTTTTGATTATATTTTAGGTGAGAAATCTAGCTTATTCTTCACACTATACCACCCATTAAGCTATTTATTACTGTCTTGATTGCTTTTCTCATTGCTGGGCCAAAATACCTGACAACCAAAGTTAAAGAAGGAAAGGTTTATTTGTCTCAGTTTGTAGAGGTTTCAGTCCATAATTAACTGGTTCCAAGACGAAGTGACATGGCTGAGGGGTAACCATTCATGATGGTGGAAGACAGCAAAAACAACAAGTGCAAAAAGGGTGGAAGGGCAAGTCTTTCTTCCTCTTATATTTTATGCAGACTACCTGCCCTAGGGCAGGTGTAACACTCATACAATCTCCATGCCCTCTTCTTGCACAGGTTCATGATGTTTACAAAGTGAGCACCCTGGCCCCCTGCTGAGTCACTCAATCAAACTTCTGAACTTCTCAAATTGTCACAATGAGTCAGCCACCGCAACATCCTACGCTGAAAATAACCACCATAGGGCATATCTTCTACACCCTAGGATATAGAACTGCTGAGTCACTTAGTTAAACGTCTAGAAACTTCTCAAATTGACACAATGTATAAACCATCACAATTACTTTTTTATTAAGAGAAAAAAATTCAAAATTTGATAATAGGTGAGTAACAATGGTTAATACATTGGGTATTGTTATCTTCAAAGTAGTTATTCAGAGTACAAGATACAGGCATGAAAAATTGTCCAAACAATATTAGCACAAACCTTTCTTTTCAATGAACTAAGAGAAATTAGTAACTATGTTGTGTGTGCACATATATATATATATATATATATATATATATATATAATTTTTTTCTTTTTCCCTTTTTCTTTTCTCTTTTCCCCATCCTAGTTTCAGTTTCCTTTTGAACAGTTTCTTCCCATTTCACAATATCTATTATACATTTTGGATCTTATTTAGTCTTTCAGCTTCTCACACGAGGGGGACAATATGTTGTTTACACATGTGACTATGATTTATTTCACTTATGAGTATGGTCTCAAGTTGCATCCATTTACATATAAAAGTCTCAATTTTATCCTTCTTTATGGCTGAGTAGTACTCCATTGTGTAAAATGGTACATTGAAATCTGTAGTTTTTCCACTGAAAAACATTAGAAAATGTCTTTATTTTCCCAGTATTTAAGGAGATTCAATGTCCAATCAGTTTCCTCCATCTTTTCTCTGACCTACTCCACCTTCCAGGATCACTGTCTGTTCAAAAGTTGCAAGTTTAAAGCATTTCATGGCATTTTGTAACCATAAAGCTTTTTAAATTTTTCAACAGCTATATGAAGATTGGAAACCAATAAATGATATTTGCAAAATATTTATTTCCTCTAGATTTGTTAGTATACCTGCACCTGAAGAGACAGATGTTATATGTTGTCATTTAAAAGAAGACTCCTTAAATGTCAAAATCAAATTGACGCTTCTTGTAGACTTAATTATTCAAAATTATGCTACGAGTGATGATAGGGAGAAAAAATGAGTACAGAACCCTGTATTGTTTCTAACATGGGTAATTAAAATAGAAGAAGCATACAGTTATGATAGTTAGATGTGGTGCCAACTTGAATGAGAAACACCTAGCAGATCCGTTTGGCACAGTTCTGGGTGTGTCTGCATGGTTGATTTCCTGAAAAGAGAAGATTCACTCTAGATGTAAGTGGCATCAGCCAATAGGCTTATACCCTCAGTGTAATAAAAAGGGAAAGAAAAGGAAGTCT
>RJWT010011587.1:0-23169 GCA_004365215.1 Cuniculus paca
CTGAATACTTAAACATTTAGGTCAAAACTGAAATACCAGTAAAAAATATTCATCTTTAGGCAGATTGTGTAGTTACCACATGGCAAGAAACAGACCAGAAAATTTAAACATTCAGAGCATAAAAATACTTCAGTTAAGAAACTTGAACTTAGCACATTTACCCAAATTTCAGTAGTTCCAACTACAGGAAAATATAACTACTATAAAGACTGAGATGATTTAAACTAGTTCAGAATTTCCCCAATGCCTGACAACAACATTAGATTTATAGTTTTATTATAGTAACAAATGAATGCCACAGTGAGATCTACACACATATACAGAATTATATTTAAATTTATATAGAACAATATTTACATGTTTAAGTTATAGTTTTGAAATTAGAAAGTGAAGTACAGTTTCAGTTTTACAACAAAGAAGAAAAATAGAAGACAAAAATAGAATCAACAGTAAAAATACAACTATTCATCCTGGAGTATCATACGTGGAAACTTTTTGTCAGAAACCTACATCTTCTTAATCTGACTGTCCAAATCATCAAAATATGGATGATTCAGTGCCATTTTGCCAGAAATTCGTTTAGCAGGATCATAGACTAACATTTTCTGGGGAGAACAAGAAAACGGGAAGATAATCTTAGAAAACAAACTTAAAAATTTATAAAGCTTCAATTTTTAAACCAATAAACAATTTGCTAATAATTTTAGTAAAATCTACTTAACGAGCATTTCCATTACTTTAACACAAGCTACATAAGTGTCTCTCATTCTTCCACATATCTCCATCTAGGTCCAGAATAATCTGCTCTTTAACTCATAAATATCTGCATAATCTTTTGTTATAAATCATAGGAAGACACAGAATTCAGAGATAGCTTTAAAACCAAGACATACATTTAGGAAAGATATCTAGCTAATTATATCTAAGAATTAAATGTCCACCCAAGTTATTTACCACATTCTTAAAATAGTGGCAGTTTACTACTGTGGTTTTTGATATAGCTTCTAAGAAGCTTCAAATTAGAAACAAAAGAAAAAACCCACAGTACAATGTGCTACTAAAATGAATCACAAAGTGAATTACCACCAGGCAACTACTATTAATTTACATTTTACCAGAAAAAGCTCAATGAAGCTTTGTATTTATCTTAAGAAACATTAATTGTAAAGACCAAATGGATGCACAGACACTTTTACTAATTAGTTACCATTTGAGTTTTACATCACCAGCACTGTACTCACAAAAAGTATTTTACAAATGAGGACACCAAACCTCAAAGAGGTTAAACAACCTGCTAAATGCATAAAACTGAGTTATGCTGCAATACACAAGGCAGTTCAAAGAACGATCTAGTCCAAGACGTTAATTGTGGCTAGACTGAGAACACTGATTTATGAAGGTTTACTTTTGTTTCATTAACCAAAGTAAAATTTATTGTGTTTGAGAAGTTTAGAAGTTAAAGGCAGGTTGGGTCTAGAACATTTCCATTACTTTAACATAAGCTACATAAAACAGTCAACTATACTGATAACACAAAATAATTTATGGTTTAGATCAACATGTCTCCCCAAAGTTCCATGTATTCAGAGGCAGGACTTTTGAAAGGTCACTGGATTACAGGGTTGTTATAAATGAGTGTTAGTTCACTGATGAGTGGACTAACAGATATTGTCTCTCTTTGCTTTCTGGCTATCACTATGCAAGCAGCTTTCCTCCACTAGTCCCCTTCAGCATGATTATTTCCACCCTGGAGTTGGCAAACCATGGACTGAGGCGACGGAAACTATGTACCAAATAAACTTTCTTTTCCTCTCTTTTAAATTGTAGGTGTTTGGTATCTCATTCTAGTGACAAGAAAGCTAAACATATACACAGGTAAAGGATTTTGAACTTCACTATAAGCAAATGAAAAATTTGAGCTTAATTTGGTGACATAACGATTTATAGATTCTGAAAGGAGCTCAATGACCAATTAGAAAATATATGTGATGATACAGCAATGGATATTTTTGTTGGTGTTTAGACCTGCTTTCTTTATTCTGGGCATCAAATTACCTGAGATTTACAAAAACTGGTCCTCTAAAAATTCAAAATTTAAATATTGTTCTAAAATAAGCTTCTTAAAGCAAGCTTTTCCCTTCCAATGGTTCTTTTTCTTTTTAAATGAAACAATTGTTAATGGGCAGTAGTAATTAATACAGGAGAAAGATTAAGAACTACGTTAGGTTGTAAACTTTCTGTTGGAGAAAATTGGACAAAATGAAAAGTTTTAATAACTAAAAATACCAAGCAACAAAAAAGCACTTCCTTCTAGGATAAACTAAAAAAGCGGTCCACTGGTAAATATTAAGACAAAAAGCTAGGAAAGAAGGAAACTACACACGATTTTGAAAAGAACAAAGCTATAGCTCAAGGGTGGAAGGCTTAAAAAGCATGTCTAAGACCTCAGCATCACAAAGAAAAGCAAAAATATAAAGTGTATAATAATCCTGGGCATCTCCTTTAGATTATATAGAGCAACCTATCAGATTAAAATCAAAACACAGCTGAGGCCCTTGGTTCAATCCCCAGCACTGCAAAAGCACAGGGGAAAAAAAATTAAGCTCATAACAAGTCAGTTTTCCTCTCCTAGGAAAAGGACTGAATACATTCAGGGTTATCAATAATATTAGTCAGTGAAGTATAAAAGTATATCTTGCTTAAAACGTAAAGTCTTGGTTACCGAGAGCAAATCCAAGCCATTTTCATCCAAGTTTTTGACATGGGATGCTAGGCTTCCTGGTTTCCACTTGGGAAATGTATTCTTATAGTCCTGTAAAGATTCCACTTCTGGCCATACTTCATTGTTGGGAGTGCCTAAAGCTCTAAAAATAGTAGCAAACCAGAAACTATGTTACATATATCAACTTTATTATTTAACACAAGAAATTTTAACAGTTTAAGCTTAAAACAGTACCTGAAAATCCTGAAGAGTTGATCAATTTCTGAATCCCCATGGAAAAGTGGTTTCTTAGTTGCCAATTCTGCAAAAATGGTGCCTATACTCCAAATGTCTACTGGAGTAGAGTAACGAGCTGACCCCAGCAATACTTCTGGAGATCTATACCAGAGTGTTACTACCTATTGCAAAGCAAGTTTTATAGTGAGTAAACATGCATTAAGTTACCTATAGTTAAACATTTATATTTTGTAAGGACTGTCCTTTAGAAAGCTATACAATGGTCAGCAATAGTACTGCTAAAGCAAATCAACTATCTATAAATTACTAAATATTTCCGAGTTCTATTCATGGTGGGGAAGCAGAACACACTTAATCTTTTCTTGCATGTCAAATACCAAAAGCAGAAAGATCAAAACAGTTATAGGTCAAATCTTATCCTAAAAGAAAAACTATTAATAATGGGTTAGGGACTTAGGGATGGTACTGTAGAAATGGCAGGCACTGCTTACATGACAATTAAGATTACCATGTTAACACAAATTAAGAGCACAACAAAATATGTTTATCAGTGATCTAGGACTAATTATCCATCTTAGTGCATCATAATGAAAAAATATAACCTCTAACTTACAGCATACCTAATGAGGAAAAGAGAACCAAATAATACTACTTATAATGATGGAAAAAAACAACAAAGAGTAAAGGAAACCAAGACATCTGACCAGATGAATAATATTACCAGTTTTAATCTACAGTCAGTCTTTGGGCTTAAAGATATACAACTCTACAGAAGACATGGGTACAATTTAACATTTCGTTTCCATTCAGAAATCAGAAGACCAAGCTGTCAATATAATACTGACAAAACCTGACAATAGGGCTAGGAGATGTAGCTCAGTGGGAGAGCACTTGCCCAACATGCACAAGGGCGTAGGTTCAATACTCAGAACCATAGAAAAGGAAAGGAGAAGAGAGGAGAGGAGGCAAAAGGGAGGGGAGGTAAGAGAGAAGAGGACTATGTAATGACTTCTAAATGTATCATATATCAGAAATACCACCTCTTCAGCTACAAAATCTATTTTGTAATTAATATGATTGTGTATCAGCAAAGGTCCATTCAGGAGACCGAAACTACAGTGATTTGAATGGGAAAAGTTTAATTTAAAGAATTAAACTGTGATGAGGGTTTGAATAAATGAGATTTAGTGACAACTCTAAATGCTTCTCCAGTACCCTCTAGTAACAAATCTTCACACAGCAGCTGGTAAAGGGGAAATATTTCAAGGTTCCAGTTCTACTTTCACATAGCATGTTATAAAGGGTGAACCTAGAGCCGAGAAGCAATAAATTGATATTGTCATGGAGTAGAAATCTTTTCTTATTGAGTATTTTTTCTTAACTTAAATACAGGAAACAATTCAGCAATCACACATTCAAAAGCACCAAAAACACTATTCTACTTACCTCGTGTGTATATACTCTAATAGGGATCCCAAAAGCTCTAGCAAGGCCAAAGTCAGCCAGTTTAATTGTTCCTTTGTCATCAATCAACAGATTTTGAGGTTTTAAGTCTCTGTGAAGAACTCTTCTGGAGTGACAAAAGACAATACCCTGAAGGATCTGGTACAAATAACTCTGGAAAAAGGAAATATAAGAAACTTAATCACACTACAAATGACTAGTTTTTACTCCATTTGTTTCAAAGACATCTCTCAACATTATGATGCAGGGAAATATTCACCAAAAAGCTTTCAGGACATTTTAAACTAACAAGCATTTGTGTATGGGAAGCCCATTTATATACAATATGCTTGTATAGCCAAGAGAAAGATATTTACCTATGGACATATCTGCATTCATACAAACTCAATCCACTTTTAGTCATTTTTGGCACCCTATCCTTAAATCTCAGTAGTCTATATAGAATTTTCTTAAATTTTCTCCTATATGTTTATACCAGCTGTGTTTGTATGTTGAATAAAGTTGGTCTTTTTAATTTCTACCTTTCTTTATGCATACATTTTCTCGTTGGAAACATGAGTCAAGTATTCCAAAAGAAATGGCAGATAGGATATTGATTATATATTTAAATGGATATAATTAATCATAAAGTGCTATTTAGTAGTTCAGAAATAGATGTTTTATAAGAAATTTATCAAGATAATGTAACACTTGAAGCGACATGGGTATTTCGGAAATATCTTACACAATAAAATATTGACTGGCAAGTGTGAAATTAGAAGACACATAAAACCAGTTAGGACAACTGGCTGTTTGGGAATAAATCTGGATGTATACCTAGTTCTTAAACCAAACTAAGTCATCTGTCAGAATTAAGACAAAAAAGCTATGAGGGGGTATGATAGGAGGCCCACTGTTTAATAAAGTATTAGAAAATTTATTAACAGTATACGCAACTAATAAGGCAAAGATAAAAAGGAAAAGGTAACAAAAAAAATTATTAAAACCAAGAGGAAGTACTGGCTATTTATAAATGACTGAACAAAAAATGTTAATGTCAACTATGCCTTTTTCACATAATAGAAATTTATCCAATAAAGTTGCATACAAAGATAAATACATATAAAGATATTCACTGTAGCATGATTTATAAGAATAATCACTGAGCTAGAAAACCTGTCCATAAACATAGAAATGGCTTAAATAGTTCTAAAAAATGCAAGCAGATTCAGAAAGGTGTACATATCTGATAACAGTTTACATCCAAAAAGGCTAGTTTATGTGTATTTATATATAAAATTTCATTTGCATAAGGTCTGTAAGATTACAAATAAAATTAGTATCTATGAAGAATAGTTATAGCATAAGAATAAAATACTGTTATGCATTTTAATACTCAAAACTACCTTTTTAATTTACAAGAAATGTGATAAATGTCTAGACTACATTAACCAAAACATAATTTTTTTCCCCCAACCCGGCTGTTAGAAATAGGATGCCTAAGTAATACAAGCTGGTCTCAAACTTGCTATGTAACTAATAGCCCAGGCCATCCTCAGAATTTTAACCTTCCTGCCTCAGATTCCTGAGTGCTGGGATTACAGACATGTACAATCATAGCCAGCTTGAAAATATACCTTAAACTAACATAAAATAAAGCCATCTACCACTGCCACCTGCTCCAGGTCTTTGCTGTTTAAACTTATCTGAGAACAAAAGAAGGACCAGAATTCACAAATATAACATAGCATTAAAACACACACACACCCCCGAGTATTATTTTCAGTTTCATGTTATCACAGGCATCACTTTTCATTTACCAGATGTATTTATTGGCTGATAGGTAAATGTTAATTTAATCTGTACTGGAAGCAACTGAAATACTCTTTCCAAGCATATTCCCACAAAATTCAAGGATTTCTATATAGAGAAGACTTTATTCATACCAGCTAAACATTAATAGAAGTAGTTAAGTTTCTTACCTTAACAAGTGATGAATCCATGAACTGCCCAGGAGGAATAGAATCCAAGTATTTCTTGAGATCCATGGAAAGGAATTCAAAAATGAGATATAACCTGGAATCCTGCATAAGCACATCTTGAAGACTAAAGGACAAAAATAATTACATGAAAGAAAAATTCCAGCAAACATTTTCAGCTTGTCTTTCACAAAAAACAATAACAATTATAAAAAGTGGAGAAAGAGACGGTAGCTTCCAAATGACAAAAACAAAAACAAAAAAAAACTCTTAATATAAACCTAGAATTTGAAAAGGGCATATTAGGAGAATAAGCTTTAGTATGTAGGAGGTGCGACATTATTAATAAGCTGTATTCCGAAATAATAAGTTTAGATTAGCTACTCATTGCTCAGATTGTCCTTCCATTTAAGCAAATGATAGAAATAAGTTTTAAAGGAGAGCGAGGGAGTGATCTTTAAGACCAGAGATCCCAGAGTTGGATATAGTTGACAACGCTTTTCTAGGCTTCCTTCTTCTAAGTTCACTTTACCTTGCTTTTCCAGCTCCCAAAACAGATTTTTATGACTCTGCCCCTCTAACTCTGTTTTCGCTTTAACAGACTATTTTTCTACTTATGCCCAGCATTCACAATCAATGAAGAGAGTAGGACTC
The DNA here is from genome assembly GCA_004365215.1 of Cuniculus paca. Classification (NCBI taxonomy): domain Eukaryota; kingdom Metazoa; phylum Chordata; class Mammalia; order Rodentia; family Cuniculidae; genus Cuniculus; species Cuniculus paca. The sequence goes on from RJWT010011587.1 coordinate 7,036, forward strand.
TTCCACTCAGCAAGTTAGACCAGAAATTAAGAAAATGTACTATTTTCTAGATTGAAATTCACATTTGAAATAGGATGCAGAAAATAGCTTAAGTTCAGATAGCATACCATACCTGACTATATTTGGATGACGAAGTTCTTTTAATAGAGAAATTTCCCGAATTGCAGTACTAGGAACCCCTTCCTCTTCACTTTCTAGTCTGATTTTCTTCATGGCTACCACTTGACCTGTAGTTTTGTGTCTACCCTTATATACAACTCCATAAGTACCTGAAATACAAAAGTAAGTATCTGCTATGCCACACAGATTTTAGAAATGATTAAATTCCTTAAGGTCACACAATAGAAATGTCTGCTGTGGCCATATAGAAAACGTCTTTCTCATAATCATATCCTCATTGCTTCCAAAAAGAAAATGAAGGTAGCTACAAAGTATCATGTATATGATGGCTTACAAGTAAAATTCACGTATCCATTATAAGTTCCACACATTAATGAAGTACCATAAATATGCCAGTACATAGGAGAAGAAAATTCACTGAAATTTACCTCTTGCCAAATATCCCACAGAACAAGAGTAGGCATAAATCAGTGTAAAAATCTTAGCTACCATGACACAGAAAACTGTATAATTTATGCTTTTCAAGACACTTATATAATTTGAGGGTGTGGAGTTTGAGACAGAGTCTTGCGATATAGTTCAGGCTAGCTCTGAACTCAACTATGTAGCCCAGGTAAGCCTCAAACCTGAGCCATCCTCCTGCCATACCCTCCCAAGTGCTGGGACAACAAGTATGCTCCAATATTAATAAATCCTTCAGATATTGAGCAACAATGTCAATGTAAGGGATTATGAAAGAAGGGGAGGTAGACACCGAAAATAGAAATGCCAGTAAGGAAGATGGACTAGTTACCTAAAATAAGTTCACATACATGCTGCACTTAATTCCCAGAAAAAGCACTTTTTCAACTTAGGCTGTAATTTAAGAAGCTGTAGAATCCCTTAGTTTTAGATGAATTTTGTGTAAAAGTTTTTGTTGTCCATGACATCTATTATAACGACAACTACAGTATATATTCCCGATAAAAGTCTATTGTTTTGATTAGTTTCTCTCAAGGTAGGAATATTTCAAAACAGCTAAAAACTACTGACATTACCATCTGCTTAATCTGAGTATCATGCAAATGGATGTTACATAGACTTTGTTGCAAATTTTTAAAATTCTACATGTTTTCTAAATACTAGTGCCATTTTAAATAGACATTTTTAAATAAACCCTCTATATTTTCATTAAAGTATAGGTTAACTGTCACTTGAAATGATCAAAACTGTTCCAGATTAAAGGAGAGCTGATTGTACTCAATCTTCATAGTCATCTTTAAGTAGGTGACCTTTGGGGCTGGAGATTTAGCTCAGTGGCAGAACACTGGACTAACAAGAATGAGGTCCTGGGTTCCATTAACAATACTGCCAAAAAAAGGAGTAGGCAATTTTTGCACACTTAACAGCTGATCATTTGAGGATACGCATTATACTTGCACTTAAACACAAAAGGTAGGTACAGCAGAAGCACACAGCATTATTAATAGTCTCAAGATTATAGTCACTTTCATAATATAGTCAAGCAGTTAATGGGAAATTCAGAACTAATTTTTTTTGTATTTTCTTCTTTAAATGTATAATCTTTAGTCCTAAGTAATTCATAGAATTAACTGATAAGAACTGCTGGCCAACACTCAATGTTCATTAAATTGAATTTTAGAGATTAGTGTTCTGTATCTGTTCTTTCTGACACTTTTTGAACTGTTACCACTTCTCACTGAACTACTGGAATAGTTAAACAAAGCAGAATCATTTCACGGTTAATCACCAAAAATTATTTAGGAAATACATAGTGTATGCTCTAAAATGTACTAAGTTTAATAAATAATCAAGGAAAAAAAAACTACTACCTTAAAAGCAAGTAATGGTACCACAGAAAAGCTTGGAAGGAGACCAGTCAAAGGGAAGACTTCTCCCAGAAAACACAAAGCAGGAATGATCAGGTTATGGAAGCCCCAAGTGGTAATCAGTAAGCTTTCATTTCACAGAGTGCCTACTAATGCCAGTAAATCTCCATCATGGATACAGTTATGATCTATGAGCCAGAGATATTGTCATTAGACAAGAGTGCTCAAAGACTAGTATGACAATATTCAGACTTCTTAAATTCAGAAACTAAAAAACAACTTTGTAATATCCAAAATAAAAGAAGTCTAGATGTATTTAAGAAATAAATCAGGCAAAGTATGGTGGTGCACATTTGAAATCCAAGCTACCCTAGAGGCCAGGGCAGGAGGATCTGATGTTAAGACTAGCCTGGGTAATTTACCAAGACGCTGTCTCAAAATGAAAAGGGCTGGGATGTAGCTCAGTAATACAGGACTTGAGTAGCATCATGAGGATCTGGGTTTGATCACTAGCATCACAAAACAAAGGAAAAAGAAAATTAAGTCCAGACTGGTACCTTGACAGACGCTCCCAAAATTAAAAAAAAAAAAAATTTTAAAGGCTTGAGGATAGTCCAATGCAGAGCCCCTGAGTTTAATCCCCAGTAACACCACACACACAGATGAACAAAAGAAAAGGTTTTAGATCAGAGAAAACTGCCAAATGCAACACATAACCTTAGGTGAATCTTCAAAAGAAATGTTTAGGAGTAAAGCCCATCAATGCTACCTCAAATGTATCTAAAAGAAAAGTTGAGTACAGTTTAAAATTCCCACAATATTTAAATACTACAGTTTGACCAGGTACCTGGCAGAAAACTGTATGTAAGACATCATCTACTTCTTATTTCCACAAGTTAATTTTTCAAAAACATTATTCAGTCAAATGACACTTAGGCAGGATGGAGGTGAATTTGAGGCCACCCTGGGCTACATAGTTAGACACTGTCTTTAAAAAAAAGAAAAAAAGCCAGGCATGGTAGTGTAAGCCTGTAATCCCAGCACTCGGGAGGCTGAGGCAGGAGGATCATGGCGAGACCAGTCTGGAATACAAAGCGAGTTGCAGGCCAGCTCAAACTGCATAGTAGAAACCCTGTCTCAAAAAAAAAAAACCAAAACAACAAAACAACAAAACCAACCCAACCCAACCCAACCCAAACAATATCCAACATAGAATTACAAAACAGCCAGGCACTAGAGTAGACAAAACTGTATCATAGTAAAAGAGAAGAAATGGCAGAGTTCAAAAAAAAACCACAAGGGAAAGAAAATGTTATTATCAAATATTTGAGTATCTCCTGTGGATTACACACATTGCCAGGAAACAGGTAAATACTTAAGACAAAACTGCCAGTCTCAAGCATCTTGAAATAAAGCAATTAAATAAAAAAAAGGGATTAGGCCAGATGTGGTGGTGTATATTTGTAATCTCAGTGCTCTGGGAGGCTGAGGCAGGAAGACAGAAAGTTCAAGGAGAGTCTGGGCAAGTTAGGATCCTGTGTTCAAGTAGTCAGGTAGCCTTGCCATTAACAAGACCTTACCACAAAATGAAAAATAAAACTGGTTGGGGATGTAGCTCAGGGCAAACACCCTGGGTTCAACCCACAATACCAGAACAAAACCAAAGATGGTGAGCACGATGCCAATGGAACTACCAAACTCTCTTGGCCAAGACCAAGGAGATGAAGAGTAAAGCCAGTACAGGGTGGTTTCCAGAAAGAAAGAATGGCCATTGCCAAAGACCTGTAGGTTAAAAGGTAGATCATACTTAAGGACATCAAAGAAACTGAGAGCATCAGAGGCTGGTGAGGGGGCTATACAATGCAGAGATGGCTATGAAGACAGTGGTCATAGCAATGAAAGTAACAACTGCTTAACATTTGATACTTTAATTCAGCAGCAAAATTAGCTTAGTAGAATGGAGTTCAAAACGTACCTAAGAGAATTTAATTTTTAAAAAGACCTAAGAATATATCGCCAACTCAATACTAAACCTTGGTCATTCTATCTTACTAAATTCCATACAGTATTCCTCACCTTGTTTTTTTTAGTATACTTTGTATAACTGGGGTCTTTGAGTGCACAAAAATGAAACTGTTTCTCAAGCAGAATGCACATAAACTGGACTCCAATAGCAAATTACTTTGTACAAATTTTATCATTTGCTCCTGGAAAGCTGTAAACAAGCATTTCAGAATTCCTACTTGGAAGTCCTGTGAGGGCAAAAATTTTAAAAACCCAGGCCGGCTGGGTGTGGTGGTGCACAACTATGATCCCAGCACTTTGGAGGCTGAGGCAGGAGGATTGCCACTAAGTTTGAGGCCAGCCTGGGCTACATATTGAGTTCAAGGGCAATCTGAACTATATAGCCAAGACCTTGTCTCAAAAAACAAACAACACCTAGGCAAAAAGATGTATTTATCTCTTATTTACATTACAGATTTTCTCTTTTTTTGGTGCTGAGAATTGAGCCTAGGGCCTATGCATGTTAGGCAAGTGCTCTACCACTGAGCTACAAGGTGGCCTTTTTAGATTCTATTTTGAGATAAGATCTAAACTGCCCAAGCCAGACTCAAACTCACTATCCTCTTGCATCAGCCTCCACAGTAACTGGGATTACAGGTTTGTGCTACCATGTCCAGCTATATCTAAACATTCTGTAAGGAACTACAGAAAGTGAATGATTATGCACAAAAGTTACTAGTTTTAGAATGTTTTATACACAAACATGCCTCAGATTATTTACACTTATAAATCTTTTTCAAATTAGTTTAATAAGCAATTATTGTAGGTTGGATGGGGGTATTGCATGCCTGTAATCCTGGCATTTGGGAGGCTTGAGGCAAGATAATCTTAAATTTGGGGCCTGCCTGCATGCCAGTGAGTTCAAGACTGAACTAAACTGCACAGGAAGACCCTGTCTCAAAAATAAGTTATTATAACCAGTTTAATAAAGTTTAGATAAAATTGAGTCTTATGTATATTAAAAATAACTGTGAAAGACTAAAAATATTTTATGAAATTAATGTAATACTACTGTCCTAACCTTTGTCTTCCCAACACACACAAATTACAGTGTTTTCAAAACACACTCAAATGTTTAATATCAAAAGTTCTGATTATTACACTGAGTAGTCACCAAGGAGTCATAGTACAATGATTTTAACTCCTGAAATGTAAAGACTTTTGTATTTATTATGTTAAGAACACACATTAATCCATATTAGTACTAGAAGATACCTTCTTTCTTTCTTATAGTACTGGGAACTGGACCCAGGATCTTTGCACTAAACTATATCTCCACCTTTTTATTAGTATTTTATTTTGACACAGGATCTTAGTAAGTCCATAAATTGACCAGGTGGGTTTGAATTACCCTCCTGCCTCACCCTCCCAGAATGCTAGAATTACAGGCATGTACCATCACACTCAGCTTACAAGATATCTTAATGGTTGCATCTTAATATATATGTGTTCTCAATGTTACAGAAGTAACATTGTTAAATAATTTCTTTAAATGTGTATATTATTAAAACCACTCACAAGGGCTCGATATACAGCTCAGTGGCACAGTGCCTGCCTGGCAAGCATGAGGTCCTGAGTTCGATTCCCAGTTCCAAAAAACAAAACAAAAACCACTCACCTTCTCCAATTTTCTCTATTTTGGTGTAGTCTTCCATACTTATTCAACAGGTATGATAGATCCTGAAACAAGAGGAAAACTGATTTGATTAGATACCACTAACTCAAGAGTAGTTTTAAGTATTAATGAGATACTACATATAAAGCATTTTCCACAGTGCCTTCTGCAATACACAGTATATATTTCATAAATATTAGTTATTACATTAAAACAACATTTACAAGGGTAAGGACTCCTTCAGTGAGACTTTCTGACCTTTATTAGCTTCGAAAAATTTGTATATTCAATACAGTGTGCCACTTTGCGTCTTTGAAATACCCTTAAATTCAGACATTATTTTTTTCTCCCCAAAGAATTCTTTCTCTCGCTCTTTTTTTTTTTTTGGAAACGTGTGCGACAAAGTTATACCCAAATATTTCAAAAATGTTATTTGAATTTGTACTGCTTTATACTTTTCAAAAGAAACTTTTTAAAGTCATTAGAAGGGATGTGTTCAGACTGTTCAATCATTAAAAATAAGACAAAAATATTTAAATACTGTATTTACAGTTTGAGTTTTGATCTTTTTTTTCAGTCACATAGACAAAACATACTAAGACTTTCAAAAGTGCAAAATGCCAGTGAACAGCCCAGAAGAATGAAAATATCAATACCACATACAAAATTCTAATTATACTGTACACAGTGTGAGGAACCAAGCTTTAAAAACAAACAAACAAAAAAAGACCCACATTGGAATCACAAACAGTGGTTAAAGAAAAAAAAATTAACAACCAGACATTGGAAAGAATTCCTAGGCTGGGTAAGTTGGCCAAGCCCAAAGATAATTACGTTGATTTTTTTCAATCACTCATCACTGATAATAAAATCAGTGTTAAGTCACTGAGTTAAGTGAACCTTAAGAAGTTCTATTTCTCACATTCTTCTTCAAAGGAAAAAAAAATTAAGCCAGAAAGCAGAGATTAAATTTTAAAGTGAGATCTGCCTGGGATCTGGTCATGAGTGTTAATCACAAGACTACAATCTTATGAAATGACAAATGGACAATTAGAACAATTATCTTTTCCCTCAATAATCGCATTTAATACACATCCAGTACAGTAAGACTGTTGAGCTCACTTTGAACAAACAGCTAAAAATTATCTCCATTTCAAAGCTTGACTCAATCCCCTCCCACTATTTTCCTGTTAGAACAATTTCAAATAGAGCTGCTGCTTTGGAAAGCATGCTGGAGGCCGGGGCGGGCGGAATGTGAACCAGCCACGTCTGCACTCCGTTCCCAGAGACCCCGAGGTCTTCAGGGGACGCGAGACAGCGCGGCACGCAGGTTAGCTTTAGTATTCCAGCAACGACTCGGCATATTGGAGACAAATGTCCCTCTCGGCCTTTCTTAGCTTTTCTGCTCCCCGCTAACCCCACACCGCCCCACAGGCGAGAAGGAAGGAAGGAAGCCCCCAGGCTCTTCCGGCTCTGCGCCCTGCCTAAGCGGTCCCAGTTCGAAGCTCGGGGGGCGCAGGGCCAAAGGCCCAGGGCAGAAGCCGAGGAGGCGCTGGCCTGGGACCCGGGTCTCGGGAAGCCGGAGTGGCCTCGCCCGGCCCAAGTGAGCCTCGATTTTCACCCCGCGCGGGAAGGAGGGCCTGAGGCCGAGCTGCACTCCGCAGGCCCCCGGCGCGGTGGAACCCACGGCTTCCGAGCGCCCTTTTGGGCTGGCTGGTCGGAGGCCTCTCCAGAGAGGAGCGACCAGGCCCAGGTGCACTCAGGCCTGGCAGCCTCCGGCTCCCCGGACCGTCTGGAGCCAGGCCCCGCGCCGCCGCCACGCCCAGGCCCAGGCCCAGGCCCCGGCCCCAGCCCTAGCCCGGCCACAGCGAAGGCCCTGCGGTCCAGCCCGGCCTCCGGAAAGCCGTCCGCTCCTCAACGCTCGGCCGAGGGGACGCCCCACAAGCCCGACCCCGAGGCCGGCTACTCTACCGGGTATCGTCCCGCGGCGGGCCGAGGCGGCAGCGACCTCAAGCTACCTCGCCTGCGTCTCTCCTCACAGGACCTCCCAGTGCCAGGCTTGGAAGTCAAGTGCTAGCAGTTTCAAACTCACCGCGCTAAAGGGACTCTGGCCCACCAATCAGGTAATCCGTAGACTTTCAAAGGAGCCAATTGGAGCCCTGCTACGCTTGGGCGGGGCATCCTGTGTGGCTGGAGCGCGAAAGAGAGAGGAAACGGCGGCTGCGGAAAAAGCAGGGAGGCGGGCGCCGACAGAATCTGAGGTCTCGTATTTCAGGAGAACGTCGTCCTACTGTTTCTAGTCATCCAGAAGCTACTGATCACCCTGTCTTTGTTTTTAGTTTTTTTCGGCCAGTATTGGCTCAGTTAAAATGTATTGCCCTCCAATAGCTCATCACAAAAGTGTTATTGCACTTACACCGAGATTCTATTATTTTATTTTTAATACTTAAGGAATATATTTGAGGAACTTTAATAGAATAATAGAAAAGGAGTTAATGAGAAAATGAAAGACATTCTCGAAAATGTAAACAAACATTTCCAATTCTATATATGCAATTGTACATATATATAGCTGCATTTTTTTTCCTTTTTTAACTTTAATTTTTACTTATTGAAAACTTAACAATTAAACATAGTTTAAATTTTAAAACGCTTTCACTTCAGAAATTTTAGAATTTTCCAGAAAAACTCCTTAAAAACACAAAAATTCATCTGGGCACAATAGTACACACCTGTAATCCCAGTTAGAGGCAAGAAGGATCAAGAAGCTGAGGCAAGAGGATCACAAGTTCAAGGTCAGGCTGAGCAATTTACTGACACACTGCTTAAAAATAAAAACAAACTTTAAAAGGCAAAAGAAGGCTAAGGATGTAGTCAGCTCAATGGTAAAGCACTCCTGGATTCAATCCCCAGTACCACAAGACAGAGAGAAAAAGAGAGAGAGATCTAAATTATGTTTAAGTCATCTTTAAACCTGTGTCAAAAGTTCTCCCTTCATTGTCCTCCATCATACTCTAAGAGTGATTTCTGCACTTTAACATCATTGTGAAATATTTAAGAAAATAAAGCATAAAACAGAGTTGGGGTAATAAGAATCCACTTAGTATGAATTTCTCTTTGCGCTGAACTTAAATGGCAAATAGAACAAAGAGTGATAACCACACCCTTTACAAATGAATCTTAGAAGACCTAGATTAGGGTAAAGATTGAAACTAGTTAATTTCATCCATTTAAATGTTTAACACCTTTCTGCACAATGAACCACATTTGTCATCTGGCCCTATATGGATACTTAGCCTTGACAAATTTTGTTCCTATGTGACAGTCAGGGTGTTTGGAATTCATGATGGTGGTGGTAGGAGTTTGAGAAATCCTGCCTGATCTTTTTTTTTCTCACCACCTAGCCACTGGGAATCAAACCTAGGGCCTCCTGCAAGAGGCAAGTGCTGTACCACTGAGCAAAACTCCCAGCCCCCTATTAACTTTTAAAATCCAAAATTCACTTTTTAAATGAAAACAGACTGCCCCAGAGAAGAGCTGTAGGGAATGCAGAATCTTCTCTGCTAACTAAAGACACTGATTCCAACGAACAAATATATATGTATATCTTTCTGAGAAACTTAAGGAAAAAATTAAACTCTTACTTAAAAACAGAAAAGTAACTCTTTATATCCCTTTTACATTCAATATAAAGAAGATCACATTTTTCACAGCAGCAATGCTAGATTTTTAAATTTAATTCAGTTATCTTTCTTTTAAAGTTTCAGGGGTTACTGTAAATTTATGCTATCATATTAATGACTGCACTTTATTCCACTTTGGGCCAACTTCTATTCAGTGTCTCTAAAATATAACACTGTGCTTTATAGATATGAAAATGGTAAGATACAATTCCTGCTCTAGGTGTTGAGCGTGGAGGAGCACAGTGGCATCTGGAATTCTCTTTTGGCACTTAGATTGTAATTTATGCTATAACGTGAGAATATAAGGGAGAACATAAGAAAGGAAATTACTAACTCTGACAGAGGCAAAAAAAAAAAAAGGTCAGTGCATGTTTAGTAATTTGCAATTTTTCTTTCCCAATATTTTGATTTGTAGTTGGTTGAATCTGAAGATTTGGAGACAAAGAATATGTAGGACCAATTGAACTCTGGAAAGAAGTGCATGAAACTAATCATAATGTGCTCTGTGGAGTTAGAGTGTGACTTGCACGGTCATGGGAAGGAGACTTTTGTATGTTGAGCTGTGAGCCATGTAATGTGTTATCTAGTTCAAAACTAAGTAAATGAATCTTACCAATCTTACAGCATTTTTAATTTATGATGGGTTTATTAGGATGTAACCCTGTCGTAAATTGAGATACCACCTGTATATCAACTGGAGGCTTCTGATTTAAATGCGTGTGTTTCTCCAGAAGCCCTAGGTTGGAACTTCATCTCCAAAATAAATGTACTAAGGGGTGGGGTTTTAGCAGGTTTTAGAACCCGCTTCTCCTGAATGAGGTTAATGTGCTCATAAGCCTGGTCTCTTTCTCTTTCCTTCTTCTCTGCCAGGTAAGAACACAGTGCCCCTCTCTTTCACCCTATCACCATCTGTTTCACCATCTGAGGCTGCAGCAAGAATGCACTATCTTGGAAGCAGAGAGCAGCCCTCAATCTGCTGGCAGCTTGATCATGGACTTCCCATCCTCCAGAACTACTTTTGTTCTGGAACTATTAGAATTTTTGTTCATTATAAATTTCAGTCTAAGGCATTTTGTTATAGCATCAGGAACAGACTAAGTCAGGGACCCCTTTTACAAAAATAATACAAAACTTAAGTGAGATGAGGAATGTGTATTAAAAATAAAAATTACAAAAGTTTTAAAAGTTGAAAAATTACATAAAATCACAAAACCCATAAAAAAATTTTCATGCATTTCCTGACACACTTATAATATCATTTTTCTACTTTTTGTTTTGCTACGTTTTTGGAGTCATAACTTAAATACTTACTTAACCACCCACCTGACAAGCTCTATAATCTTTATTTTTTTCATATAACATAGCCTTGCAATATTGTCCACATAGAAAAGGACCACTTTACCCTCTCCTCTTTTACATGGTTAATACAAATTTTTTTAGTGGTTGCTCATTTCAAAAAAGTTACTTTATCTTTCAATATTATTATTGTTTGTCCTTTAAGTTTTAAAATGCCTTTCAAATGTGATAAAACTCCAAATTTTTTTCACATATGAGCTGTCTGTGCTCTAAGACTATGTTACCCATATACAGGAATTACGGTAAATTCTGATTTGCACAGTTCTGAATAGTTCAGATTCGTGGAATTGCTTTACACTTTTGTAATTGTTTATGCTGCCTTCATGAGTGCATTTCTGACACTAGGGAAGCTCAGTTTAGGCAAAGTGCTATGGTTTGTATCTGGAGCGTGTGCCCCAAAGGCCCTTGCATTAAAGTGTTCCCGAGAGTGGTGCTATTGGAGGAGGGGGAACGTTTAAGAGATGGAGCTGTGTGTGTGCGTGTGTGTGTGTGTGTGTGTGTGTGTGTGTGTTGGTGGTGGAGGCAGTGGTGGTGTCTTCCAGTCAATAAGGAGACTGGAAGAGGGTTGAGCAACCCTAGTTTCTTCTTTCTGTCTCACATCCTGGCCATGAGCTGAGCAACTCTGCTCCCCTCTGCCAGGCACCTCTGTGATGTGCTGCCTACCAGAAGCCTAAAAATGACAGGGCCAATCAATCATGGGCCCAAACCTGCAGAATTGTGAGCCAAAATACACCTTTCTTTCTTCTACAGTTAGAAGTTGATTATCTCAGACATTTTGTCACAGTGATGGAAAACTGAGTAATATAGGGTAACAATGAAAAACAAAATCATTCTCCTTTTAATTTTATAAATCTGATAATTAGAACTTTCCCCAGGCAAGCTTCTCTTCCACTGACCACTTGCTTAGGTTCAGATAATATCTTTGACCATACATACCTTCCATTCCAGTCAGGAAAGTCAGCAGAACAGGAAAAAGAAACATTTCTTTCTGGAAACCATGCCTGTGTTACAATTACTGGTAATAATTTGAAAGTGCTTTGGAAAAACAACTAGATACCACTAATCCACAAGTAAATACATGTCCTAGTCCTTTCAGGCTGCTATAACAACATACTCTGGTGCCTTGTAAACAATAGAAATTATTTTTTCATGAAGACCTCATCTCCTAATACTTATCTTGGGCTAAGGATTTTAACATATGGTTTTAGAGGGAATATAAATTTTTAGACCATAGCAAGGTATCCTTAATTCAACTTGCCCTGTGCTGAATCCCAAAATGCTTATGGCCATACTACCCACTGGACTGGGGGGCAAGAGTGACTAACAATTAAAGTGGAAGGGGCTGGGAATATAGCTCAGTGGCACAGTGCCTGCATGGCAAGTTCAAGGTCCTGAGTTCGATTGCCAGTACCAAAGAAAGAAAGAAAGAAAGAAAGAAAGCAGAAAGAGCAACATCCTTAATCAATCATATTTAAAATGTTCGTATATTTTTTGTAAAAATATATAAGCATGTAAGCATATAGCTAAGGATCTATCTTAGTCTGTAGTCTGTTGCTATCACAAATGACCTGAAACTGGAAAATTTACAAAGAATGTAAGTTTATTTAGCTCATGGTTCTAGAGAGTGGGAGCCATAGAATAGGCCTGTGCAGAGGCAGAGCCCTATATTCAACTTCATTAGACTCATTGTGTATCTCACTCTTAAATTTGTGGTGATTTTATAGCTATTTGGAGCAAGTAGAAATGGTCAGATCTGTTGAAATTCTCAGGGCAATTATTATAATTAAGTCTGAGATTTTTCACAATTATGTTTATGGATTCCTGTGTCTTTTAAATTTTCTCACAATAATGCATATGCCTGAGGTAGGCTTTTCTGCCAGAATTAAAACTATATAGTGAGAAGTAATTTTTAAGCCTTTATGTTTATAAAGTCAGCCCTGTGAAAAAGGCAACTGGTTATGAATAGCTCTTTCATCAGCAAGTTAAGAAATTACTATAAAGGCTCATTTTCTAATAGTATCAAACAATGAAGTTCTAATTTAATTCAATAAACTGTCATCTGGCATGATATCAGCTTGAGATTTCACATTATGAAATATTCTGGTTCATTTTTAATGTTTACTATATTTGACAGATTCTAAAGAGTGAAGCTATAATAACATCCTCTTCTTGCTACAGTGATATGGAGCATAACTTGCTCATTCCTCAAAGAAGAGTCGGGCAATGCAGTCTCAGGGAGCCTGAGGGCCTCCTCATGGGTGTCAGTGATCTGGTTGTGTGTGTGCCGCGCATCATATTATACCAGTGATGTGCTGCTGTAGCATTACACACAGCATGATGCAAATCTTGAAAAGACAGCAAATTAATCTGTGTCAGTTGCACTCACCAAATATTGAGTGTCTTCTGTTTGACATTATTTGAGGATTGCTAAAGATACGAGATGAATGACTGTCCTCTGTGGAACAGGGAGAAGCAATGGAGATAAGAAATATAACAATTCATTATGCTTCTGTTGTGCTAATTATCTTCCTTCAACTGGTTTTTCTGAACCAAGTGCTGAGGAATAAGGAGATGGCATCTCCAGGTGGGGCACACAGAGAGAGATACCATCTGCTGTTTCTACAACATTCAATGACTCTACTTAGCCTTTTGTACGTTGCAGACACATTAATAATAACAAGTGCACAGATAAGAATAAAAGCCAAAGCTTTCTTCAGGTGAGGCATTGATTTAAGCAAATGTCACATGGGCTATATCATTTTGTGGTTAAAAAACACATACACAAGTAGGGGCCAGGCACGGTTGCATGTGCCTGTAATCCTGATACCCTGGGAGGCTGAGGCATGAGGATAGAAAATATGGGCCCAGCTTGAGCGATTTAGGGACTTAATAAGATCTTGTCTCAAAATTAAAAAAAAATTAATGATAATTGAAGGTGGTGGGTTAAACACACAGGCAAAAGAAACTCTATATGCAATGGCACAATGTCAAAGGTATCTGGCTTCCTTGGAACTTGCAAGGAGCTTGTTAAAGCTGAGCAAAAGGTACATTTGAAATAATTCTTGAAATATGAGCACAATTTTATCAGGTAGAAATGGAAGAAGAAAGTTGTGAGGTGCAAGTGATCAGGTATGTTTCATTCTAGCTAAAAAGAAAACCTGGGGTAGGTTCAGAGAGCATCAGCAGTGGCTTGGCTGGAGAGTGAGGTTGTTATATTGAGTAAAGGAATTAATGAATTGGGAAACAGAGTTGGATTGATTTTATAAAGAGCTCAGTAAGTCCCCTTGGGGTAGTTGACCAGCAGCACCTCAAGGAACCTATGAGAACAACTAAAGATTCTTTTCATTTGACCAGGGCGTTGATAGGATTAAGGAGTACAGGGAGCAAGAACGCCAGTTAAAAGGCAATTCCCTCTAGCAGTTCCTCTGTCTTGTCTTCCCTCTCCTTCTCCCTTCTTCTCTTCCTCCTCTTCCTTTTCCCTCTCCCTTTTCCCTCTCCCTCCCGGCCTCCCTGCCTCGCTGTTTCCCTGTCTGTGCCTGTCTGTCTCTGTCTCTGTCTCTGTCTCTGTCTCTGTCTCTGTCTCTGTCTCTGTCTCTGTCTCTGTCTCTGTGTTTAACCTGGAGGATATTGTGACTATAACACCACTAGAGGGTAGTAGAGACAAATTGGTAAAATGGTGCTACCGTCTTCACTACAAGCTGTAAGCTGTTTTTCTTTTTGTCTATCTCTCGTAATGATTATAAGCTTAATTCAGTTATTCCATAGCTAAGAAAAATATGACAAGTATATTTAGTAAGTTTAGCTCTAGATAATTTAGTAAATTATAGCTATCTTTGGAAGACAATAAACTAGACCAGAAAACTAGATGATATTTAGCTTTTAAAATAACTAATATCTCATTATGACCTTGAATCAAACTTTTCCCCCAGCAGGTTGAACCCAAGGACACTGAGCTACATCCATAGCCCATTTTTATTATTTTGAGGCAGTATCTCACTAGTTGTCCCAGACTGACTTTAAATTTACAGTTCTCTTGTTCATCCTCCTGAGTAACTGGGGTGACAGACATATGATTTCAAACTGTCCTTAAATTGAATGAGAAATATTACCTCTAAACCTACTCTTGATTATAGTGAAAAAAATAAAGAAGAACTACAGATTGGTAAAAGTTAATTATTATATGTAATGTTGGTTAGGTAACTTATCATACAGAAGTATTTCTTTGGAATGCTCATGTACAAATAACATCTGAAATATATATAAAACTATATTTTAGGATATATATGTATATATATATATATATATATATATACACACACACACACACACAAACACACACACCCTTTTGGGAAGCAATATAGCAATAAAGAGCTATGATGTCTATAATGTTTTATTGTTATTACCTTGATATTTTCTCTACTATTAATTTATCATAAGAAAATAATTCTATATGGATAAAAGTCATATACCTGAAAAGGTTCATTGCAATATTTTTTGTAGTAATAAAAATTTATAGCCAAGAAATCTAATAAAGAAATGACTAAATGTTTAAATTATTGGACCTCCCTTCCAAATATTACACAACTAGACACACACACATTGTGACTGAAAGTTCATAAAAACAAGAACATACACTGAAAGTAAACAGACACAGAATAGCTCTTAGTGTGATGGGATGTGTAGTCATTTAAAAACATTTCTTCTCACTAATTTTGTATTGTTTTTACAGTGACCACACACAAAAAGGGAAATATACCACCAGTCATAATATAATTTCAAAACATTGTCTTTTAACTAGCACTTTTAAATCTTTCACTGTCCAAACATAGTGATACATTAAATCTCTCATTGAAGTAAACTTATATATTATTAAAAGAAAGGAAAGGAGGAAGAAAAGAAGGCAGAAAGAGAATGAAAGAGGAAGGGAGGAAGTAGGGAGGAAGGAAAGGAGGGGGAGGAAGGATGGAAAAAAGAGGAAGGGAGAGAAAAAGGAAGGGAGCAGGAAGAAAAGAAGGAAGAAAGGAAAGAAGGAAGGATAAAATAGGCTAAATTGAGACTTCACAATTTATCTGCTATTGTACCTTTGTTATATAGTGTGCATCTGAGGTGTCCCTCAAACGCCTCTGTGTTAAGGGCTTGCACCCCTAAGTTGTGCTATTGGAAGGTGATGAAATCTTGGAGAGATGAGGCAGAGCAGGAGGTCTTTTAGGGAGGGATATGTCCTTGAAGGAGATTGTGGGAACCAAGACTCCCTCCTCCTCTTCCTCTCCTTATTCCTGTCCCTGTCCCTGTCTCTCTCGTCCTGGTGTTGAGTTGAGCAGCTGCACTCCACTACATGCTCCCCCACGGTGTGCTACCTCATCACAAGTCCAAAGGCAACAAAGCCAGTGAGCCATGGACTGAAACCTGTAAAACTGTGAGCCAAACCAAACCTTTCCTCTTTATAAGTTGATTTGCTTAGGTACAT
>RJWT010011588.1:0-23160 GCA_004365215.1 Cuniculus paca
CTAAAGGTGTTAGTGGGATCCAAAATGCACAATACATATTGGGAAAGTCAAAGGGGAGGAATTATCTAAAAAGGGAAGGAAATGACCACTCTTAATCTATTATCATGATTTGAAATTCAGATTGTATTCATAGTTCTGATTAGTTTCATTTTATTCTGATTTGTTTGATTTTATTATACTTGATGGCATGGACAGCTATCTTAAAGATAACGAAATATATAATTGAAGCCATTGAGGATGTCCAATTATCTTGTTTAGAAACCCTGTATGGCTTTCATTGTTTGTTTTGATTGATTTTACTCTATTCTGTGTGGTTTGATTGTAATATGTCTGAAGGTATAGGCAACTATTCTGAAGATAACAAATACTATGATAGCCAATACTGTTTTGCTAGTATCTTGAAATTCTGTATTGCTTACATTGTTCTGCTTTGTGTGTTTTGTTTTGTTATGTTTTGTTTTGTTTCTACTGTTTTAGTTTGTTGTATTTTGTTTGATTTTACTTATCCCTGATGGTATGGGCAGGTATACTGCAGATAACAAGGGGCATTATGGTAGCCTTTTCAATTGCTTTTTACCCTGTTTAAAAGTCATGTACCATGTTCATTGCCTTGTTTTGATTGACTTTACTCTGTTTTGTTTTGTTTGGTTGTATTCTTTTCAAAATAAAAAAAAAGTCACAGTCACTGCGGAGTTATTGCTTATTCAGATAGATTTGGAAACATGGCTGAGACTGAAAAATTGCACCGATCCTATATTCTGGTAGCCTGTACTCCTAACCAAGAATGACAGGAGGGGTAGCTAAATTTGCTGTCAGACAGTCTCATGCTGTCACCTTCCCACAGGAAATATGTCAAACAAACACAAGCATAAGACACTGCCAGCTAAGTGGACAATTCATTTTTCACAACCTTCAGCCAACTGATGCAGCCGATAAAGAAATGAGGACTATCACATATTAGCACCAGGCTTCTAGTATCTCACCTTATAACCTGTGATTCTTCCCAGGAAAAATAACAAGTGATGGAAGCAGCTTCTTTTTTAGTACTTACTCTAGAGAGTAGGAAGTACCAGGGGAGATTCCTGTTTCATAGGCTTGGGGATAAATGTAGAAGAAAATTAAGAATGATTTTCTCAAAACTTCCAGACAAATTCACTTGACCTCTCTGCTGCTCTCTCTCTTGAAAAAAATGCATTGTGGCTACTGAATTACTTGCAACTTCAATTTGACCACAAAGAGGTTGAAGAAAACGGATAGTTAAAGAATCAGTAAGATTTCACCCTCGATTATAAGCCTAAGCAGGATTGAGATAGGGTTTCTAATTCTTTCATAACCTCCATAAAGCACACATGCAAATGCGTGTACCTAGAGGTGATCCTTCATAAATTAGGAGAGAAATATCCCCAGAAATTGGTGTCTTTTGGCTTACGGTCAGTTTGGGTTTAGGAATAAAGTGTTACTGAAGCTTATCCCAGTGAAAATCTGTGTGTAAGAGCATCTCAGGAAGAGCAGGAGCACCTGCATAGGAGTGGGAGGAAGAACAGGGATGATAGTAGACATGGGTTGCAGGTCTTCGTGCAGTGGTTTTCAGTGTGCTGTCTGTGGGTCAGCAGTTTTAGCCTCTTCTGAGAACATGTCTTGCTGGCCTGTTAAGGTTTGAAAATCACTGTTCAGGTTCACTACCATTATTTAGGACACTCCACTATTTTCTATAGATTTGGTTCTTTCCATTTTTAGATAACTTGCATTTTTATAATGGCTGGGGCTATATTAACATGGATAGGGTAGGAATTGGATATATTTTAGCCTATCTAAATGAGAGAGATTGACATTTCCAAGATCACAAGCGTATCATACAAATATTGTATGAAAACATTTCCTAGAAAGTAATGGGTTTGGGGATGGTTCACTGTGCCGTCTTTCTCTAAACACTGTAGATAACTGAGAGTTTATAGTAGCTGAACATTGTGAGCCTTGCCTTCTTATAATGGAAGGTCTCACTTTTTCCATTGCAAAGGGCTGTCTCTGTGAGGGAAGTTACCTTTGATGCGTTGGGAGAACTGTCCCTGTGGGGGAAAGACATTCGACAGGCACATATTTTAGAAATGTTTTGCAGGTAAAAATTTCATTCATAAAATTGTATTAACATTTCAAACATGAAACCTTCTGGAATTCAAAGATGTAGTCTCCAGAGAGATTCTCCTGCCTTGTGGAGAGTTATTTTTTTTAGGGCAGAGAGAACGTAATTTTCTCCAACTGCTCTAACCATGTTCTTGACCTCCATTTCAAAGGCGAATCTTTAACAAGCTGAGGGGTTCCGATGCCTGGGGGTGGTGAAGGAGGGAGAGCAAAGACAGAAAGAAAAGATGTCCCCCCATTACAGTTCATTTCTGGATGACAAAAATAAAGTATTGGCTCTAGATCTGCATGGTATCATTCAAAATGCTTAGAAATAAATCACAATTAAGATGCAGAAGAAGACCAGAGTCCTAGCAAACTTCCAGCTCTGCTAAACTCTGCTTTGAATTTGTTGAACACTCACAATTACTCACTTCATTTCCTTTGAGCACCTTATAGATAATAGACCTATTCACCATGAAGTTGCTTCATAATGACATGAATAAATAGAGTGCGGCTGTCAACAACTAGTGCGGAGAAAACAATAAGGCAGGGACACAAGTCAGGTACAGATGACCACAGCTTGTTGGGGACATCCCAGAGCACATTTTATGAAGGAAGCTGCTCTGCTATTGTATTTCTCAAAGCCAAGTTTAAATTATTAGTTTTAATATGGACATTTTGGTTTACTTCGTATTTTTGACATCTATTATGATGAGCCTATGTTTTTATCAGTCTGATTGAATTCAAGAAAAGAAAACTAGACACGTTTGAGTTTGGTTAAATAAGCAAAGTGAAATTTATTATTATACTTTTATTATAACTAAGAGAAAGCACTGACCTCTACCAATGACATATTTCCTATCTTTATGTAGCTTCTTAGTACTATGTGGTCACAACTAAGGGGATGCTAACTGAGGAGGCAAAATTGTTTGTGTAGTATACGTTAGTGGAAATGATAATATTGGCTGCCATTCTTAGAATGCCTGCCTGGGCCAAACAGCGCTAAGAAACTGGCTTACATTGCTACTCATCCTTATAAATGTTTCACTTAGATGTTATTGTCTCTGGTAATGCCTTTTGGTCTTCCGGCATAAATGTCCACTTGTGATCACGCTTTCCTTTGCTGTAGAAATATTTACATTAAGCCGCTATCAGGTGCCAAGCACAGTTTGAGGCCCTGTTCTTATTAAGCTTATAATATCACAAATTATAAACCAAAAAGTGAGGTAGTACCTGCTAATTGCAATTCCATCTAGAAAATCACAAAAACAAAAATGGAGAGTAAGTGGCTAAGTTATAGGTCATAGTGATCAGGGAAAGCATCTTTGAGATGCGAAAATAAACTGAAGTTAGTAGAGACCTGAACAACTAGAAAAACACCAGGGTGGAAAGGACAAAGGGCCTCTGAAAAACAACAGTGAGGT
Organism: Cuniculus paca; assembly: GCA_004365215.1. Classification (NCBI taxonomy): domain Eukaryota; kingdom Metazoa; phylum Chordata; class Mammalia; order Rodentia; family Cuniculidae; genus Cuniculus; species Cuniculus paca. The sequence continues at coordinate 3,546 of RJWT010011588.1, forward strand.
CAATTTCCCTAAAGTAGGAGCATCGTTTAGGATACAGATGCATTATTTATGTCTTTACACACCCCAATTAAGATATAATGAAAAGGGCTGGGGATCTAGCTCAGCGGTCTAAGCACCTACCCGTCAAGCGCAAGATCGTGAGTTCAATCCCCGGTGCCGCAAAAAAAAAAAAAAATATAATTAAAAATTTTCCATTACTTCCCATTAACCTCATGTGTTAATCAGCTTTTTGTTGCTTTGACAGAAATAACTCAAAAGAAGAGAAGTTTATTTTGACTCATGACTGTAAAACTTTCATTCCTTGATTGGCACCAAAGCAACTAGCCTAAACCATCTAGCCAAAATGTCTTTAATTCAATTCAAAAGTAGAAATTCAGTAAACTTATCATCAAGTGATAAAGTATTCAACAAAAGCAATGTTAAGTGAAATAAATCACACAAACAAATTTAAGTATCATATGGTTTCATTTACAAGAGAAACCCAAAACATAAATAAATTAAAAGCAAAATGAAAAGTAAAAATAGGAAGAAGGGAGATAGAGATTTGCAAAAGGGAAAGGGCCAGGGAATGGAAGGTATGGGGAGGAAGGTAAAGGGAGGAGGACAAAGGAAAAACTAAGATGTGTTGTGTACATGTGTCCACTGCCCACAATGAATATAATCATTATGTACTGGAAGCATGTAGAAATAAAAAGCAATTAAAAGCAAAAGCAATCATCAGAACTAAAACTCAGGATGACTCAGATATTAGAATTACAAGACAGGCTTAATTGATTGAGAGGTTGTTATAGTTTAATTAGAAAGTTTTCACCAAAGACTCATGTATTGAGAGCTTGATCCCCACTGCAAAAATACTCAGAAGTGGGGCCTAGAGAGGTAGGTGAATGATGAGAGTGCTAGTTAATGAGTTCATGTATAAATGGGCCATTAGGAAGTGGAGCCCACTTGGGAAGCAGGTCACTATGAGTGTATCTTTGAGGGTTATATCTTTTCTGTGGACCCTCCCTCTCCATCTCTCCTTTTTTCTGTTTCCTGGTTGCTGTGGGTGAGCATCTGTTCTTTGCCACACTTTTCTGCCATGATATCCCTTCTTTCCCACAGACCTAATGCAATGGAGCTGGATGATCATAGATTAGAATCTCTGAAACTGTGAACCAAAATAAATCTTCTTTCTTTAAACTGATTTATTTCAGATATTTTGTCACAGCTATGAGAAGATGAGTAACAAAGAGGTCTAGTTGAAAAATAATGATATGCATGAATAGTTGAAAAATTCTGGTTAATACAGAAATTTTAATAAAGAGGCAAATAGAAACTTAAGAATAGGCAAATATGATAATAGAGGTGGAGGACCTTTTGGGTGAGCGTATTGTAGATTTCATCAAGTTCAGGAAAGAGTTATAAAATTTGGGCATTCTTTAACACATATTATTCCAACTAAAAACAGAAAAAATTAAGAAAGAAGAATAATGAAACAGAGTATTGGGGACAGCAGGGCTGGCTTGTCAGTGTTCAGCCTTCTGTTAATTGTGTGCAAGTTCTGAGAATTTTTCAGGTATAATTCTCTGGTTTTTCTTTACATATGTGAAGACTTACATTATATATGTGCAGTATAGGGTACCAAGCAAAGTATCCCTACATATATTTGTAGAAATCTATTTTTCCTGTATTTTACCTTCTTTTTCAAAATTCTGTCTTATAGGTTACTGTATTCCAGTTACCCTAATCTTTGATCTCTAGTTGCTTATCTCAATGAGATGATAGTGCTTTATTTTGGTTCCCTTACTTTCAGGGAAGAAGGACTTGATAATGTTTACTTATCTTCCCATGAGTCTCATAATTATGCACTGCCTTTGACCAATTTCTAAAAGCAATTTCTTTACATATTTTGTAAGTATAGCTTTTTGTTTATGCTGAGCTCAAATCCACTCAGTTCGATTGTAACATTCGTAGGAAAAGAAAAGCATGTTGTTGTTTCTTCTTTGGAGTTACATCATTAGCACCTTAAATTTTTCTAGGACTGAATACTACCCCGGAAACTCTGGAGAAGTCAGGAGTCCTAGGAAGAAGCTGTGATTTCCCACCTTGCTAGGCCCCTGACTTTGAGGGAATGTGATGCCCTCTTTACAACTCAGCTTCCTCATGGATAAGCTGATAAAGTTGTACTTAATTGCATCTAAATTTCCAAGCTACCCTGAACCTAGCGTAGAGAACCATTTGTAAGTCTTTAAATTGATAGATTGACCTTTGTGCTGTATGAATGATGGTTGATTTTCAACACCACTGTTTAGAGAGAGACAAATACGAGGCTCCAAAACAGCTCTGCTGCCGAAACTCCTGCTCACACTAATAGGAATTACACACCAGCATCTCAGATAATGGAGCCGTCAATCTCTTTTATGAACCATGACAAGTATCTAAGGAATGGTGGATTTTAAAGTAAACACCTAACATTTCAGCACAGAGTCAGAAAGGATCAGTTCCAAGTCTTTTCCACTACTTCTTCCATCTCCTCCAAAATCAAAATGGCCATGAAATTCATCTCCCTCTCAAGCACCTGTTGGCTTGGGATGAAGTTAGCAAAAAAGGGCAGTAAGGCTGGAAATAAAATCCAAATGGCTAATAACCTTGCTCTCTGGTTTCAGGTTCCTGCTAATCAGATAATTGCAGATTAAAGGGTTCACTCTGTCTTTTTGAAGTCACAGCAAAAGCATTCAAGTGTTTTGTTGATCCTCAGAACAGAAGCCTGAGATGAAATCACATCTGAAGTAGCCTGTTCTGAGATGGCGTTTCCTGGTTCCCTGGCAAACCAAACATTCTTAGATTTTGCTACCCTTCTGTGAGCTGGCTGAACTGTGTCTGAGTCTTTTTGTACCATTTTGCCACCATCTGAGCTGCAAGGAACTTGTCAAGGCAGTATTTTAAATAAACCTTGAGCAGGAATGATGTTTCTAATAAACATGGCATTGTGGAGCATGTGTGAGTTTTTTCTCTTATCTCTGTTAGGTTGTCTGTTGATGTCAGAATCACAGAATACTCAATATGGCAAGGAGTTCACAGATAATCTTGTTCTACTCTATCACATTATAAAAAAATCAAAGTGAACTGTGGGGTATAATTGGAATTCCTAGGAGAAGAAAGCATGTTCACTTTAAACAATAAGAATAAAAATCAAAATATTTTCCAGTTATCTCACAACTAAAGTAGAAAACTAAATTATCCAGAATTCTTTCATCCCAGCTTATCCCAGTTAATTTTTCTTCAACTGAAGTAAAACAGCACAAGTCTCAGGAGAACTTTTTTCAAAGATTGTAGAGTGGAAATGCATTGCAGGTTGAGATGAATGAATGGGCCTGAGAACTTCCTGAAGTTTCACACAGAATGGGTGGCTAGGGAGTAATGTGCCTATTTACCCTATTAGCTCCCTATCATTGTGGCGCCTGAGGTCAGATCTGACATTTTTTTTTACATAGAACACCCTCCTAATGTTGGCCTACTTTGGAGAACTGACAATAAAGTTGTGTAAGGTCTTAGGAAGTTGAATTATTCTGGACACTTTAACACAATAAAGAGTCCCCAAAGAAGAATTCTACAAGGAAAGAAATAAACAAGATTTTACATGTTCAGTGTTAAAAATCTTACAGTTTACTATGACTTTGAATACATAAACTTGAAGTCAAGATGCATTCTCTGTACTTTATGTGCATCCTAAATGTTAGAATTATTTTGGTGAACCTGTTCAGAAAGATGCCTACTGGTTTTCCTGTTTGAAGAAAGTATACTTCACTTTAATATATTTTATTGAATCTAGCCTTACATTGCATAGTAGAAAAATAGAACCTTAGAAGTGAGTTTCCTGTTTTGTATAACCTCAAATTCATTATTGGCTGAAAACACAATTACTATGAATAATAACATCTTAAATAATGATAATAAATATTATTAGGTGTGTCTTTACTTGGAAATGTACCAGATATTTTGCTTATATTATTTAATTAAATCCTCATAAAAATCCAATGAGGTGGAAGCTAATATTTGACCAAGAAGTTCATTGAGATGTTCTGAGCCAGAAACTCTTAAATAGCCAGGTAGAGATTGGAACTTGGCTCTGGCAAACCATGGAACCATGATGGGAAGCTGATGCTTTAACAGTCTAGGGTAGGAGGAAGGAAGAGGCAAAGTGATTCTGCTGAAAGTTAGAGTAAAACAATGTTGTGCTATCTCTACTGCGCCTTGATTTCCTAAGATGTACTCTGACTTTAGTGAAGATTTTACTCCCAGATTTACAAACATGCATAGACCTGGTGAGGGGGTTGTAAAGTAAAAAAAAAAAAGAGGACATCCATGAAAGCTGATTTCCCAGGTCAAAATCTGGCATTTGGAATTTCTTATTGAACTACAGGATATTTCAAACCTCCCTCCCAGACAACTCCCTTTAGCCTGCACAAGCTCTAGAGCATAAATTAGTTGAGTGAGTGTCTGCTTTAAATTACCATGCACACTTTGTCATTCCCAGTTGCCTTGATTTTAATGCTTACAGAAAGAAATCTTATACATTTGGTGACATATCCTTAATTCTGGCCTAACAAGACCTTTACCTGGAGTTCTTTGAGGTAATTTAAATCCAGTAGCAAGCAGTATCCAACTCCATTGTCCCTCAGACAGTATTCTAGCAGGGTCTTGCCCTTTATGCAAAATTTTTAAAAATGTCCATCTATGAGGAATTTTCACTGCCCTCTTGGAGCCACAGGTGGCCTAGACTACCTCTGTGCTCCCTCATTTTCTTCCTTTGAATATTTATGCTTCTCTTACACATTGATTTTGAGAGAAGTATATAGAAATTGATTGGCAGTGCTGGCAAACAGCTAATGGGAGAATCTGGCCTCAGAATGTGAATGAGTCACTAACGACAGAACGGTGCCTAGTGTGATTAATGCATATGGAGTGAGGAAGCTCTAGGGCCTACTCTGTGGATGCAGTCCTTGGCAGCATTGATGTCAGCAGGCAGGAAGTGTACTTTCTTGCACTGTGAAGAGGACCGTAGGATGTTCATCTTTTTCACTATTCACTGGGACATACCATATTAAGCCTTTAATTGCAACATGGAGTAGCTCTATGGAATTTTCAGAACTATTTGTTCATTGGAGGCATTTCCTCTATGGGGTATGTTTGTAGTCTGATCAGTAGATTTAGGATGGAAGCAGAATGACTTGCTGTAATTACAGGGGTTTATTTTCCATGCAGAATAAGTGATCATTACTACCACTGAAAGTCCAGCATCTTATCACCTACTTCTCTTTCTAACTGTATTTTCCATAGGTTTTCTTTTTACTAAACATGAAGAATAATTATTGCTCACATAACTCTGAACATACCTGTGAACCTGGTATTTGTAATATGTGAAAAGTGAAAAGCTCACTCCTCTAATCTGTGATTTGTTTCATAGGGAGACAAAGCAAGCAAACAAAATGGTAGATTAGATTTCCCCCCACAGTCTCATGTTAAAGAATCACAGTATTCTATTCATGATATACTTTTTCTGTTTTATATTCATTTTTACTTGATAAGTACTCCATAAGCACTTGTTAAGTAGATGAGTAAAAATGCATGCATTCGCATGTAAATTGGTCTCTTCTGGGCCTCTGGTTGGGGGTAAACTGAGGTAGCAAGGTAAGCATTACTTTATATACAGAAGAAGAACAAAGGTGAAAATGGCCATATAAGGCCACAGAGGAGGAATATTCATCGGTATCTGTTTGCAATTACACATTATGTGTGTGGAAGTAACTAATTATCTAGTTAAACAGTTATTTCAGCAGTGCAGAGGTGCAGCTTAGGTCCTGCTGAGGGAAAATCTTACAACACTAGAAATCCTAGCTTTAGGAGTATTTCTTACAAAGATGAGAAGTAAACAGGGAAAAAACAAACACACAGGATTTGTAGGCAAATAAGAATGCAGAATGACAGGAAGAGCAAGTCCAGAGAAGAAAAGATGACAACAGATTGAAGAGGGGCCACAGATGTATGTATTGACTTTGTGGGGCTGGCGAAAAGTGACTCCTGAACAAGTTGCAGCACACCAGTAGAAGTCATTTACCATCTCCCTCAATTTTTTTTTCTAGAATCATCCACTGCATCAAAAATTTCTACTCCATTATTCACCAGAGTTATGAGAGAGTCACCTCTAAATTCTTTTGTCTATTTTGCCAAAGGACTGACATAGTGATTCCAGGAAGTTCAATGACACAGAGAAGTGACAATGCCACTATTTGTACTAGGGATGACATCTGACTTCTCCTTCCGGTTACAAGGACATCTCTTTGACAGTTTGCTCTGTGATTGGGCCCTGTTGGGGTGCATCACACATTTAAATCTGTGATAGGACTAGGGCAACTTCAAAACAGTGTCAAATGTTGAAAATTTTCTTAGAAAATATCATCTGGAAATAGAACGTGCCTCTTCAAGTTCAGAGAGCAAGATTCTAAAACAAAATTAGCTCTGTGCTCTTCCTGACCACTGCTGTGCTTTTAGTTTTCATAAGTAGAATTAAAGCATAAGGTCAAGCCCTGAGAATAATTTTAAAGTAGACAAAATTAGCTCTTTCATTTTAGCCCTCTAAAATGGGAAATGACATTTGCCTTTATGCTCATATCACTGACTGCTATTTTCAGAGCCAGCGCCAAATGCCAGTTAGGACAGAACATAGTCAAGTGAGGCTGGGCAGGCTGACCTTGGTTCCTACGGTGAAAAGAATGTCTGCCATGGGCACCAGGTGACTGACTGCAGGGCATAGTGCAGGAGGCAGGTTTTAATGAATGGTATGGCTAGATTTGGCCCAGGGAAAATGTGACATGTTGCCTTTGCCTGTCACTGGTCTTCTGGGAAGGACATCTTTATACTTTTTGGACAGTTTCTTGGCAGGTTTCAGCAAGAATGTCTTCATCACCATTTAAGGAGGGATGTTCCTCCAGACATGAGCTTCAGTTCTGGCATTTTCTATCAATACCACTGTGCCATGTACTTCACTTTTTAAAGCCTCAGCTTCCTCATCTTTACTCTGGCAATAACAACAGCTTCCTGGTTGAATGGTTGTATTAATATGAAGTACAAACCAAGCACTGAAAGAATACTATTGGTTATGAAAAGTCATTATCACTAGCACTGTCATTATCATTGTTACTTATTCTTCTGAGTTGGTACTTGGCTCTCTTTTTTTTTTTGGTTTTTTTTTTTTCACTTTTTAAAATTTTTATCTTTTTTGGTACATCTTTGCAGTACATAATGATTGTATTCCTCATGGGAAGTTGGCACAAATACATAATATGTCATCTCTTTTAATCGTCTTCCCCACTCTCCTCTTACCTGTCCTTCCTCTCTCTCTTAGACCCCTTCCCTTTTGCAAAAGATTTACCTATCTATTTTTTATTGTCTACCTTTTACTTCACTCTTTACATTCTGGGTTTCTTATATAATAGAAACCATGTGATATTTAAACTTGGATGTCTGATTTATCTCAGTTAACATTATAGTCTCTTGAGTGCATCTGTTTTGTATAAATGATTCAAGTTTATCCTTCGTTCTGGAAGAATAGTACTCCATTGTCTATAAATGCCACATTTTCTTTATGTATTCATCTGCTGCAGTCATATAGGCTACTTCCAAGATTTAGCTATTAGGGATTGTGCTGCTATAAATATTGGTTGCATGTATCATTGTATATGATATCTTTAGTCTTTTGGGAGGTTAACTAAGAGGAGTAGCTGGGTCAAATAAAATTTATATTCTTAGTTTTTTCAAAAAATGAGATTACTTATTTCTATTTATATCTAAAATGTACCAATGAAATCAATTTTAAAAAGTTAAATCATATCAAATTAAAAAGCTTCTGCACAGCAAGGAAGCAACCAATACAGTGAAGAAATATCTGGTAGGCAGGACTTGAACTCATGATCCACTTGATTTTGCCTCCCTAGATGACAGGATGACAGGATGACAGGATTGCTTTCTGAAGTGGGATTGTCAGAAGTGCTTTCAAGTTCAACCTTTACCACATTTTAAGTTCTATTTTCTGATTTACCTTGGAATGGTTCTCAGCCCTAATCCAAAGAATTTCCAAAGACAATGACTATGCAATGCCCAAAGTAGAGTCCAATATGCCATTGAGTGTAGTATTGTTGTTATTGTTTTTGTTGTTAGATTAGTGTTTTACTATAATTAGCTGCCCCATAATTATTATGCTTCAAGCACTATGCTCAGTGTTTTAACTATACTTATAATTTCCTTAAAAATAAGAAACCTGAAGCTCAGAGAGGATTAGAGGATATTAAACCCAAGGGTCAGGCACATGATCTATGACAACGCTTGAATCTGAACCATGATCATCACTGTCCTTATTTAATTCTCAGAACACAAATTATTTAAAAATATAAAAGTCAACATGCAGTAATATTAAGAATAGCTATTAAGTTTTATTTCTCTCATTTTTTTCCTTTAGTTTTGTTTGATATCCTGTTTTTCTGTTTTGTTTTGTTTTTTTTTTGTTTTAGAGAGAGGATGTTGTTTATGAAAGTTTAGTTGGAGTGAAGAGCAGTAATAAGCAACAGCAGGGTATGTATCACAAAAGCAACACCAAGTTTCTGGGGGAAAAATGGGAAAATATAGGGGACATCCTCTGGTGGCCCTTCTATGTTATTCTCCATCACTGTGAATTTCTCCTGTTTTCTGTTTTTCTTCAGTGTCCTTCAGTTCTTGAAAAAATCTAACCCAAATTTTCATAAACTACCCACTACAACTTTAAGTGATAATAGCCTAAAAGGTTCTCTGTCCCTCAAGGGGCACTTCCATTTTAATAGAAGACATTTTGCAGACTAAAAATATCTCTGGATCAGAAGCAATGAATAGTTGATGGTGGGTTCTGGCACCAAGATAATTTGTGAAGAGGATACCTCTGGACCAATGGCTAGAATATGCAGCACCTTTTCTTGTTATGATCTTGGTCATGTGCTTTAAAGAATAGAATTTAAGTCAATCAATAAGATATAAAGAAAAAGGAAAAAAAAGCAGAGAATCTGATAAGATTGAGTGAGCTGGCTTCATGTCCTGATGATTTTCCAATATCCACAGCTAAGCCATTTTATTCCACTTGGCAAAATGAGCCCTGTACAAAAACTAGTACCAATCCCATTCTTAACCAGTCCTGGAATCATGGGCTGGCTAGGAGCCATGCTCCTGGTTCTTGTTCCTAGACCCTTAGCTGGTTACCTTCACATGTGCATTTAGTATTACTGGGACACAGGCAGATTTTGATCCCAACTGTACCATTTATTAGTTAAACAGACTTGAGTAAATGACTTTGTTCATTTTCAGCCTCAATTTTTAATCACATTACTGTAGAAAATAATCTGTGAATTTTTATAAGTATCAACTTTTTTACAGAGAAAAATGCTGGAGTAAAGATAGATTTAAAAATTTTCACCAGATCCCACAGCTAGGTGGAGGTTTTACTATGATACACAGAGTTCCCTCGGGCGTCAAAGCCTAGAATAGTATAAACTGAAGATTGACAACTACTCTTCTCTACCAAATTCCCAACTCATTCCCTCGATCTGCCAATTTGCATAAACAATATTCTTACACAATTCTAATGTGCTGTCCTCTAATGTTGGACCTCTGTGCCACTGATCATCTGGCTTTTCAGATATCCCTCTTGATTGGTGAGACTCATGTTGGGTCTAGATAAACATGCTATCATATGTACCTCACTCTAAGAGTAGCTTGCCTTTACCCCCTCTTCCCAGTCCCGCAAATTGGGATGGGGGATGGAAGAAGTAGAGAGTTCCATATGCCCTGAACTCTACATGTAGACCACAGAGCTAGAAATCAAAGATGTAAAAGTAATTCAGTGCATGATCTTCTGCCTTTGTCATGCAAAAATCTAGTCAAATAGGCAAGATGGCAATTCTCTCACTGAGAATTTGAACAATCACCAAGGACATCTTGTCAGAAATGGGAAATTATTTGAATCACAAAGAGCCAATAAATATTAGGCAAATGAAAAAAAAGTTACTGATTTTATAAAACTCACTTCTGTCCCTTGGCTTTTGTGGGAAAATGTAGCAATTACCTGAGAAGAGTATTTCCCAGCAAGAAATGCTTTTCTTCTCAAAGAATTCTTTTGCCTGGGAAGAAAATGAGGCAGACTCACAAAGCTCTGTTTGGAGACAAGTACATAGACTTGGAAACAGGACAATTCTCAAAAGTTCCAAAAAGTTTTCATAAAGATGAATCTTTTTTTTTAAACATAACACAATCAATATTTTTTTCTACCTACACAATTATATTCCAGGCCTGTAAATATTCTTGGATAATTAAATAAAATGAACTAAACTGGTGTTTAGACAAACAATATATTTTAATGAAAGTCTTCAAAGTGAAATTAAGCCAGTGCATGGTTTCTTTGAACAAACATGTATTAAGTAAAGCCAACACGTATTCGCCACTGCAGACACTGATACTGGAGCAAATACAGTTATAATCAGAGCCAGAGCTCTCACTTTATTTTTCATCCCAACCCATGCATCATAATTAAAGCCATATGAATGAACTTCAGCTATTAATTTTACATAACCTGATATACATGCACTGCAGAATAAACCTAAGGTCCTTTAACCAAATTAGAGAAGTTAACTGTAACAGATATATTCGTTGGCTGGGGCCTAACATATAATTTACTTTAACCAATATTAGAATTGAAACCAATGTATCTGTATTTTAACCACATACATTTCCCAGCATATGTTATTGTTACATAAATAGATACATATTCCTCTAGATCGCTTTATATTCATGAAACCAGGGAATTAACTGCATTCAGCAGATGCGAAAGAATAATCATGCCACCTTCCACTTCCTTTTTTTTCCATTTTTAAATATAAAGTTTACAAAAACAGTTTTGTGAAACAAGTCAGCTAGAGAAACAGAACAGAGAATATGATGCCGCAGAATTAATGAGAGTGCTGCTGTCTATGGCGCAGAATGCAAGGCTGGGATTTGGAGGTTACATATTCTAGTCTAAATTTGCAACGAACTTGCATGATCTTGTACAAATCACTTCACTGGACTGGCCCTCATTTTTCTCATTTGTGAAAATGGAGCTTTTGATGGCTCATGACTAGATGTTCCCCCACAAAGTCTTATGCGGTCACAGCGGGGTACTTTTTCAGAGGTAGCTGTATCTAGAATGTGTGATGCTGGAATTCATTCATGGTGCAGTGATTCAGGGGCACTATGTTAAGGGTGTGAGTGCTACCCACCTTAAGTAATCTGGATAAGATACAAGGGATAGAAAGAACTGTGGTCATCCCTTGTTGCTTTGCTACCTTCTGCCTGCCATGAACTGTTTCTCCACTGTGATGCCCCTGTGCCATGTCACTCTGCCTTGGAGCCAGAGGATTATGGACTAAAACTTCTACAACCTGTGAGCTAAATAAACCTCCTCTCCTTTAACTTTGGGAGTCAGGTATTCTATCTCAGCAATGAGAAAAGTAAGGAAGATAGAGCTTATATACTTCCCTAATCAAGTAGAAGAATGAAAAGTAGATAAATATGTACATTTACCTTGAAACTGTTTTTTTAACCATTACACAGATAATAGATTTTATTGTTACATGTAATTCCCACATCATTAGGTTCAATAAATAGTTGTCAGTGACCAAATAAAGTCATAATTTAGAAGCAATCATATTAAATTCCAGTGTATGTTTCTCCTTTTTCATGACAGTTTTAGGCTAGAATGACAATATGCATGGCCAGTTATTTCCATTGTATCTATTCCATATATTAAGCCTTGTTGCACATTTCCTTGGCCTCTTCAACAGGCAAGAGTCTCACAGCCAAGAGAGAATAACAGCGGATGCTTGTTATCTATTATCAGTTACTCTTTATGGGCTCCAAATGGATGGAAAAATGTAACAGTTTTTTTTCCTGAGAAAGTGAAAAAATAAAGAACAAGTATCTCAGTGAGTCTTGAATAAATGATAAGTATGTCCTTAAAGGGAGAGAGAACGAGAACTATCTCATCCATTTTGGACAAAGCCCGATAAAGAAGAAGAAATCAGTGCTGATCCTGCATGTAGAGAATAAGATTGAAGCTATCTAATAGGTATTTAATAGAAGACCTAGGTCCTCCTAGGGATGTAGGGTCTGTGGACTTCATGCTGATTTTGCCACTGAAACTTTCCAACTCAGAATTTCAATGAGTTTATTAGATAAAAATGAGGGAAATGACCATTCCTCACACCATGAAACTCTGAGACTTCACAATGTTTTCTTTAGTGCTGCTCTTCTTCTTTCTTGACTTCTGCTTTGCTTTTCTTCCTGAAAAGATGTCCTTGCTTTGTCAACATTTCAACATTCTTTTATCTAGTCCAGAAGCTTCCAGATTTTTGTTTTTCCCAACCAATTACATTAGAAGGTATTATACATCCTGTGACTTCATACATATCCATATATGCACACATATCTAATTGATAAAAATGATTGCTAGATAAATCCTTATCCTTACTGCATGTAATACCTCATGAATTCTTAAAATTTGGTTTTGTTTCATTGTGTAATGTTCATTAAATATTATGATACCACGTGAAGGTCATGATTAACTTAATGAGTAAACAACTACAGTTTAAGGAAGACTGACCTACAAAAGAGTTTCTCTTCAAAACACCTCTCAGGTTCACTGAAGAATCAGAAGACAATATGCATTCACACGAGGATATTGACTGATAAGAAACCACTGGCATCATTGACAGGAATGCTGTTTATTCAGATTTGTATTCTACAGGAGTTGAAGAGTCATGGTCTTTAGGGCTAGATCTAACCAAATTTAAATTGAAGAATGACTCAGATAATTTCTGAATTTCAGTTTTTGCATCCACAAAGAAATTATGCCTACCTACTTGCATTATTCTGAGAGTAGTTGTAATAATATGTGAAGGTACATGAGACGTTATATGTGGACAATAAATAATTGTTTATACCTATCTTGTCCCCTGGTTTTCATTTTTCTTTTTTCATTCTTTTTTCTTCCTTTTTTAAGAAAATAGTGAGGTAGAGAAGATAAGGGATTGAATTTGAAATGATTATAATGTGTATAACATAGGTAGTCATGCATTTGCCAAGAAGTAAGGCCAAGTTTTCGTGATGGAGTTTGTCATTTAGAAACTGAAAAAAGCAAAGGAAAATATTTTCAGTCACTGATCTGAGAAAAGTCTTAGTAGAAAATGTGGTAAAGAGAAACCAAATGGCATTTGTGGTTTTGGACAGCTACAGTGCTACAAGTTATAGGATCTCCTGTTTGTTTTATATTTTATACTTACTATCTTTCTAGCCTAGTGGAACCTGAAATTGGAGGTAAGTCCTAGGAGTTATTATCTTTAAACCATACTAATCCAAGCAACAATTCTCAGAAACTTTTAACATAAGGTCATCCTAGGAAAACATGAGATATTTGTTTTCCTACAACACTTTCTTTGACTCCCTCTTTCACTTCTAAGGTTCCAGTGTTTTCTTTTTTTTTTTTTGCGGCACTGGGGATTGAACTCACGACCTTGCGCTTAGACCACTGAGCTAGATCCCCAGCCCTGTTTTTGAGACAGGGTCTCACTATGCCATTCAGGCTGGCCTTGAGCTCACTTTGTAGCCCAGGCTGGTCTCGAACTCACAACGATCCGCCTGTCTCAGCCTCCCGAGTGATGGGATTACAGGAGTGAGCCACCACACCCGGCTGATTCCAGTGTTTTCTTATTGTCTTGAAATTTTGCTGAGATATTTTCTAACACTTGTAATCAGAATCCAAATCTATCTCTCCTGCATTTTATCAATCAAAATGCATGTAAATGACAATTTGTTTTCAAGATTCTCTTTAATAGTTAAAAGCAATCAAGTAAGACACTTTATTTGAATGAAGAGATATATACATGATTGCAAACAAGAAAATATTTTTTCTATTTTTTATGGGGGGGATGCAAAATAAGTAATAGTTCTTGAACTTCTGTTTGCTTCTGAGTGATGTGTAAAGCTTCTTTAATTCTGAATTTTACTTCTGTTGCAGAATTGGAGGTTGAAAGATGCTGGAAATTTTACCTTCTTCTACAAGCAGTTTCAGGTTGTTTTGATTATGTTTCTGATCAATAGTTTGAGAATTTCTGTCCTGTCATGTGTCTTACTTATGAAAGAATAAACAGAGAAACATTCAAGTATGAATGTTCTTGGCTAAAATTTCACTAGAAAAGTGCTTATAAAATTTGTGCCTGAACTTCAACCTACCTTTGGGTTTTCAACATGGATGAAGTTATCAGGTCTGCCCGTTATGTGCATGTTTTCTCTCCAGGAGTTTTCACAGAAATGGCTCCATCAGGACTCCTCAGAGACTTGTGGGACAGGGTATGCACAGTGAACCAGATGCTCCAATGAGACTAACAACATCACTACTAATAATCATATCATGAAACCTTGGAACCAGATTAATCTTTGAATATTTTTTTAGTCCAAACCATAGTTTTCTAAATGAGAAAACCAAAGCACAAAGAAGGCAAAATGGGTATAAAGTCACACAGTTTGAAACATAACTTCTCATTCGTATTGCTTTATGCAGCAGGGTAAATTATGAGTTCCTTTTCTTTTTTCTAGTCTTGTCTTTTCCTTTTTATTTAAAGAAAGTTTCTGGCAGAACAGCAAAATCGATGCATTCCATATCTACTGCTTAGTGTCTATTAGGGCTTGTATTTAGAAGTTCTCCCAAAGCCTCATGCTGTCATAGTTGTGGCTTTCTCAGAGGTGGCTGGATCTAGAGTATGTGATGCTGGGCTTGATTCACGGTGCAATGCTAGTCTCAAGGACACTAGGATTAAGGGTGTGAGTGCTGCCTGCCCTGAGTAGCCTGAATAAGATAAAAGAGGGGAGAAAGATGCTGTTAAGATCCCTTGCTTGCTTGTTTTTGCTGTCTTCAGCTTGCCTTGACCTAGTTCTTCTCTGAGATGCCCTTCTGCCAAGTCACCCTGCCTTGGTGCCAGCTGACTATGGACTGAAACCTCTACAAACTGAGCTAAGTAAATTTTTCTTCTTTAACTTTGGGTGTCAGATTTTTTGTCTCAACAGTGAGAAAAGCAGCTAAGACAGTGTCTTTCAACAACAATGATTTAGTTTCTGATTTTATGGGTTAGCAATTTGGGTTCAGTTCACTTGGCCTGTGTTTTGGTCATGGCTTACCTCAGGAGCAGGTCAGGTCTTTGCTTAGGGGACTGGCTACTGTCAGTCAGCTAAGTGGAAACAAGTAGGCCAAATATACCATCTCCTCATGTTGGTCCTTGATGTTTACATGGAAGTTCGGTTACTCTTAGCAGGGGAGCAGAAGTTGTAGCAGTGTTTCAGGCAAATGCTCAGAAATGGCACATTTCTCTGGAAACATAAAAGTTTCAAATGATACTTAAATTTTAGGGATAGAAAAGTGGACTTCACCTCTCATTAGAAAGAACTTCAAATTATAAAAGAATGTAGAAGGAGAAGATTCGGGACCATCTGTGCAATTTACCACAGTTGATTTAGAAATAGTATATAAGTGAACAAAGGTCCTATATGTGTTTATACATAAATACATGTAAGTACATATATGTAGATATGTGTAACTGGTTAAATTATTTTTTGAATTACCATTTCATTGCTACATTTCTTTTTTTCCTTAATTTTCTACATTGAAAAAGGTGCATTTAAAAAACATTTAAATTGAGGTAATTTAGATAATTGGAAATGAGAAAACCCTGAAGTGTGGCTGGAAAAATCTTTATGAGGATGCTCATTATCCTTTTCCACATTGTTATGATGGAATGAATATCAACATTTTTTTGTGCACTACAGAATGTTGAGGTTAGTGTAGATATTCTGATGTAAAGTTTGTGAAATTCTTGACTGGGTTATTGGTGGGTAGCAAGGGGTGATTTTGCATAATATTTTCTTATTCTTAAGAATAAGAATGCAAGCCGGGCGTGGTGGCTCACGCCTGTAATCCCAGCACTCGGGAAGCTGAGACAGGTGGATCGTTGTGAGTTCGAGACCAGCCTGGGCTACAAAGTGAGCTCAAGGCCAGCCTGAATGGCATAGTGAGACCCTGTCTCAAAAACAGGGCTGGGGATCTAGCTCAGCAGTCTAAGTGCCTGCCCAGCAAGTGCAAGGTCATGAGTTCAATACCTGGTGCTGCAAAAAAAAAAAAAGAATGCAGGAGTTCTCAAAGGAAGTTTTTATGTAGAAAGAATTTGGTTTAATTGCTATCTTTGTTACTTGACAGTTGTGTGACTTGCCTGCATTACTTCATAAATTCTAGCTTTAGTTTTTTCATCCATAAAAAGGGTTAACTGTTCCATCATACTGTTATAGAATTAAATGAGACAATATAAAAAGAATTTTATAACCTATAAAATACTATGAATTGTAAGTTATCAATTTCATTATCAATTTCATTATTTTATCCAGAATCAAGTAATATTTTTCTACACTTGTAAAGTCATGATAGAATTACAGGTGGCAGGTTTTAACAATTTTATTTATAGACATTTTGCTTGATGATAAGATGAATTTGTCCACCTTCTAAAGATGAATGTTTCATTTTTTCAAATTTATTTCTGAGCTTAGTATCCCAACATAAAAGAGTTTTTGGGTTTTTATTGTCCCTCTTTATCCAAGACCTATATAAATTAAGTTATTTTTTCCAAAAATAAGCTTCAAAACACTTGTTTCTAGGGAGGGTTTGTCCAGTTCTAGTCCCATAAGGGCACACGGTGGTCTTGATTGGGCTGGAAATGAGTCCCAGGAAAGTCATTGAGTCAGAATTGCTGTTAAGTTTTTCATCTTTATAAAATCAAATTTGCAACCCTAATTAAGTAGATAAGATATCTAGAGTCTTTCTACATTATCACTGAGGGAATAGAGCTTTATTATGCTGCTTTATGCCCTGCACAGTAAAGGAACAGAAGGAAAGCCACAAGGATCTATGAAGAGTAAAGTAGGAGGACTAATATAGATGGGAAGTGAGGTTAGGGAAGACTTCCTGAAGCAAATGACAGAATGTAGAGAATAAGAAAAAGCCTGATGACAAGATGGACATAAGTGGAAGGAAGGTATGTAGCATGGAACTGAGACATTGTAAATGAAAAACCCTCTGTGCTGAGGAAGTACAGGAAGTGAGAAGTTGATACAGGACTTGGTCTTTAGCCTAAGTTAAAACAAATGAAACACTTTCAGAAGAAACCAGATTTTTTTAAAGTGCTATTCCTGATAGAAATTACGAAGGTGTTGTGGTTACTTTTCTCTGGTTGCTGAGACAAAATGCCTGATGCCCAAAATTAGGGAAGGAAAGGTTAATTTAGCACACAGTTTTTGAAGGTTTCAGTCCATACTCAGCAGGCTCCAAGGCAGGATGTTGTGGCTGAGGGGCAGCCTTTTATGGCTGACATAAACAACAAGAGCAAAAGGGTAAAAGAGGAAAAAACACGTCTTTTCCCCTCCCTTATATTGTATGCCAGCTCTGCCCCTGGGCGGGTACTGCACTCACACTGCCAATCTTAGCACAAAACAATGAACCAATCACAAATGCTAGATTCACCAGCCTCCATGACTGCATGAGGCTTGGGGGGCCACCTAGACACAAACCATAACAGAAGGAGACAAAATAAACTCAGGGGAAAGCATTGTATAGTATAATTAAGTGATGGATGAATCATAGTGAGTCTTGAGCTTTGAAGTCAGAGGGACTGATAAACTGAACATTTATTTTAAATATGAAATTAATGGGTTTTTTAAAAATGTTGGGATCCTAAAGTATGTCCCTTCAAGTTCTTTCTCTACCAATGATCTAACAAGTACTGAGGATTTCTCTTATACCCATATAATCCTATTCTTAATAGTCATATAAGAGCACCATCACCTGCACTAAACTCCTGGCTGGTCCTCAGAGAGTATCGATTCTGTTACAGTAAATAATCAAAAAAATAAAAAAAAAGTAAATAATCTGTTAGCATTATACAACATACATGGGTTCTTAGCACTAGCAGTGATGGCACCTAAACAATTCAATATTCCAAAGAGCAAATGTTTTTCTTTTTCAAAGTTATGTTTTTTTTGGTCCCTGAAAATGCTTAAAATCACAACCCCCAAACTCTAAAACTTCTCCTGTCAATAGCAATATGAGATTACATGAAAAATGTTTGACCTTCCCAGCATTTCCTTGTTCTAAAATCATGTGTTTATATAGACTTAACTTAAAAATTAATTTCTCCTTTGTATGGATTTAGCTTCTTTTTGGTCTAGTATTGAAAGCAAAGACTGGGTTTCTATGTTAGGTTTATTTCCAATAATGGTGAGCTTCTGAAATAGCATGCACACTTCCCTAGGGGTTATTTCTTGTTATTCCAATCCACTTCACTGGTAAGACTGGCCTAACATGCCTTGATCCCATAGTTCCGTATTAACACACACAGACAACGCACACTGACATAGTCATTTTCCTGAATGACCACAAATTGAGATTAATAGAAAAATTACATTTCCAGTTTGTACTTTTGCCTACTAAAGATTTTCTGGAAGAAATCTGGAGGGGGTAATTTCTCCAGGGATATGAATGGAGAAAAATTTCTACTTCCTTTAGTGGCAGGGTGATGTACTGAGGGAAGACGTTAGCCTTGTTTTGTAAAGGTTTTGCTTCTTTTCTCAAGCACCATGTCCTCCCTTTACGTTTCTGTCAGCTGTCTGACCCTTCTTTAAGGGTCAAAACATGTAAAACTTCCTACCAAGGTTTTTCCTCATTTTCCTCACATTTTCAGATAATCCCTGAAAAAAAATCTGTAACTCAAATCTTCTCAAATACAAATAATATTTCAAAGGATAAAATATCTACATCTTTCACCATGCCAATACACAATGCTACTCCACCAATGGACCTGTATATACTGTGAGGTCTAACTAATTCTCATCTATTGATAGGTCATTATCCTTGTTACTGTCTTGTTGCTGGAACAAACTACCCACCATTCACAAGTTAAACATAGAAACATTTATTTTCATTCACAGTTTGTAGATATTTCAGTCCATAGTCAACTGGCTCTAAGAAGGGGTGGAATGGCAGAGCTACATGGTGAGGAAAAAGAGTTCATGGTAAGGCAGGCAAGAAGCAATGGAAAGACCAAGATCAAAGGAGTACGAAGGATATGTATCATTCCAGGTCACACCTGCAGTGACCTATCTCTTCCAGCAGGCTTCTCCTCCCAACATCACACACAGCTATAAACCTATCAGTGGATTAATCCAGTGTCACACACCCATAATCCAGTCACCTGCAAAAAGCCCCACCTATGAATGCATGGGGCTTTGGGGGCATGTCTAGATGTGAGTTATGATTGTCTTGTCATATCAAGTGGTCCACTGAATCAAGTGTGATAGCTAAATAAGTTTCCACTTTTTCTTTTTAATTTTCATATCTTTATGCAAGATACACATTTCTAATGAAGCCAAGGCTATCAGCCTAATATTGTGACCTTAAAATTTGCAGTCATAAATTTGGTTTTGTTCACCC